>CABHPH010151931.1:0-35907 GCA_902168325.1 Peromyscus nudipes | reverse complement strand
TCCTTCCTTCCTTCCTTCCTTCCTTCCTTCCTTCCTTCCTTCCTTCCGTTTTTTGAGACAGGGTTTCTCTGTATAGTTTTGGTGCCTGTCCTGGATCTTGCTCTATAGACCAGGCTGGCCTTGAACTCACAGAGATCCGCCTGGGTCTGCCTCCCAAGTGCTAGGATTAAAGGCGTGCACCACCACCACCACCACCACCACCACCACCACCACCACCACCCGCCCCCCCCCATGCAGTTTTCTAAAGTTCTTGTGCCATTTGCATTTCCACCAGTATGTAGGAGAGATGCCAGCCTCCTGGGTGGTGTACACAGACATTTTGAACTGTATTTCACCAGAAACTAATGATGCTGAGTCCCTTTTCAGGAGTCTGTTGGCCACTTAGCTTTATTCTTTTGGGATGTGTTGTTTGGGTTGTTACCTGCTTTTACTGATTTTAGTGGTCAAGGGAGTCATGGCCTAATTCAGAGTCATAACATACTTGACCTATATATTCTTGTAGAAGTCTTAGGATTTTAGCTTTTATCTCCTTTAGGTCTGTGATATATTTTGAATCAATTTTTACATATTGATTAACAAAGGTTGTGTAATAGCAGCAGGGATGCATTGACTTGTCAACTGTAAGGACAGCTTTAATCTTATTTTATCTTTTAGCTTTCTTTTTATTTATTCTTTGTGTCTTTTACACCCTTTAATTTTGTTTTTGGCATTTATTTTGAGATAGGGTGTGGTGGTTTGAATAAGAATGCACCCCCCACCCATAGGCTCACTCATGTATTTGAATGCTCAGTCACCAGGGAGTGGAACTTTTTGATAGGATTAGAAGGATTAGGAGGTGTGGCCTTGTTGGAGGAAGTGTGTCACTGAGGGTGGACTTTGAGGTTTCAAAAGCCCATGCTAATTCCAGATCTTTCTGTCTCTGCCTGTGGATCAAGATGTAGCTCTCAACTACTGCTCCAACACCCGCCTGCAAGCTGCCACGCTCCCTGCCATGATGATAATGAACTAAGCCCATGAAACTGTAAGCCAGCCCCCAATTAAATGCTTCCTTTTATCATGGTATTCCTTGGTCATGGTGTCTCTTCACAACAATAGAACAGTGACTGAGACACAGGGTTTTATGTAACGCTGGCTGTCATAGAACTCACTATGTAGACCAGGTTGGCCTCCATCTTACAGAGATCCACCTGCCTCTGCCTCCCAAATTCTAAGATTAAAGGTATGTGCCACCATACATACCGAGTTGTTTTTTTTTTTAAACTTTTTATTGTGGATATCCTGCATACAGGCTTCAAATCTCCAACCACACGCATGTATGCAGCCACATTCAGGTTCCCTGGGGACTCCCTTTTAATGTCAAACCATTTCTGAACCTCTCTGTATTAGTACTCCATTTATGTGGTATCTGCTGGTAGCTTACTGTCAAGTTGAATTTCCCCCAATACATGCACTGGCAGATACCGTGCATCTGAAGTTCAGCACGCACAGGCATTCTCTCAAGCTCTGGAGGCTATTCCCTGGTCTCTCTATGGTCTGGGGCTGCAGATGGGTAGCAAGTAGCCACACAGCTGACTGACACATGCCTCCTGTTCTCAAGGAGCTTTGGATTGAAGAGCGGCACTAAGGAATGTATTAGCAAACCATGCTGACCTACAGAAAATGAGTTGTAGCCAGAAAAAGTTTTGAATCAAAATATTCAAATGAAAAAGACTTTAGGAGAAAGCATAAAGTCACGTTAAGAGGGGATGAGAACTGTAGTATAGAAGACTGTTTTAGTCTAAAGATGGGTAGGCATGTGATAAATGGGAATAGTTAAGAGTGAAACACATGGCTTATAACCCCCTTCCTTGTTTGAAATCTGCTCAAGTGTAGATTACAGGAACCTAGCTGAAAGTAGTTGAAGTAAAATAGAACTTGTTGTTTCTTACCATAGGAAGATCTGGGGTATCTTACAATAGGAAGATCTGGGGTGTCTTACAATAGGAAGATCTGGGGTGTCTTACAATAGGAAGATCTGGGGTGTCTTACAATAGGAAGATCTGGAGTGGGAGATAGCTTTGGCTTCAGGTGTGGATGGACTCGTGGATTATTCTATATGGTCACAGCTATGATTTTATTTTTTTTCCACTTTTGTTAGATAAAATGGCCACTGGTGCCCCTATATCATCATCTCAATTCAGTAACCTTAATGAAGAGAGCAATTTTCACCTTAAAAATCAATGTGACTAGGTGATGGCGGCGCCCACCTTTAATCCCAGCACTTGGGAGGCAGAGGCAGGCAGATCTCTGTGAGTTTGAGGCCAGCTGGTCTACAGAGTGAGTTCCAGGACAGCCAGGAGTACACACAGAGACACCCTGTCTTGAAAACCAAAAAACCAAAAAAAAAAAAAAAAATCAACATGACCTCTGACTCATGGCTGCAATTAAAAATAAAAACAAAAACTATTTATGGGGAGTGTTCAGAATGGGATCTAACATGTAATAAAGTCCTTAGCTACCAGCTAACAATTAAAACAATTAAGTCTCGGGTTATCAATATATGCTTCTGATCCCCTTTCCCAAGAGAATGAATGATGATTACAAGAGTACAATGTGATGGTTATTTCACACATTTAAAGGGACTTCTCACAGCACACTCAACTGTAGTCCATTGCTTTCTCACTGTCTATCTTTTTGAGTGTTTTCCATGTGCTGGGCACTGTGCTAAGGATCTCACGCCCATTCTTTCACTGGCCTCTTACTCCTGTCTAGAGAGGAAACTGAAGTGTGGGCATGGAGAGATAAAGGGAGTCACTGCAGGTGACACAGCCAGCAGCAAGCAGAGGACCCAGCTGGAATCTGAACCCAGGCTACCTGTCTGACTGTGGAGCTCCAGCACTGACTACTATCTAGGCTTCTCGATGGGGTCAGTGACCTAGTTTTTAAAGTTTCTCAGTTTGCATTGGGTCAGAAAGCAGAATCAGATATCAGATCCGCTGGTGGGCACAAGAGTAGTGATGGGGACAGTCATGTATGGTGAGCAACAGTGCCACGACCTCCCCACAGTCCCTGGATCTCCCTCCCAGAAGTCGCTTGTACTGTTGCAAGTTGCCAACCCCTGGGCTCTGCAGTGTATCAGTTAAGAATCGCAATGAGTTCTCCCTAAATAATTCACAGCCTCTGTCAGGTCACTACTTAGCTCAAAACTTCTCATGTCGCCTCATTGACTGTAGACTGTAACACATACTCCTGAGCTAGCACCTGAAACTCTCCAAGACCCGATTCTCACCAGCCCTCCAGCCTTGTTTCACCCCATGTATCAACTGACGTTTCCTACTGCATGCACGCAACAGCTGGTGTCCCTGACCCTCCCCTAAATGCTCATGGCCTTTTATGTTGATCTACATCACGGTTTCCAGCCAAAGGCCCAGGACTCAGGAGTTGTACAATAAGGAGTTGTGGGGATGCTTGCCAATTAGAATAACTACATAAGTCATACTATGCTGACCCTTCTTGACCTGACATGCATGTGTTCATCTCCTTGAGGTCTAGATTGAATGGTACATTCCCAGGCCTTTCAAAGGACTTTGGCTTGCCTTCATCATACCTCTCGTCCCTCCATACCTGAAGGCTTCGCTCATAGTACAGTCCCCAGTGCCTGTGCCTTGGAGACGCTGGATGAAAATAATCTTTGGTTGGGATCTCTATCCTGTGTATCTCCGCTGCCTGGAACATCACTGCCCTATAGATTGGAGATTTGAGCAAATAGTGCTGGGTAAATGAGCAAATAGTGCTGGGACATCCAACTGCAAGACTAACATCCAATCCATGTGTTCCCTGGGGCTTCCAGCTCAGAAAACAGGGAAAGATGGTGCCGAGGAGGGACAGGAAGGCGGAAGAGGTGGCCTCAGCCAGATGGCCATGGTTTGACACCTGCATGGCTGCTTCCCAGCTTGTGGAACCTTGTCCAGGTGATTTACTCATGGACTTCAGCTTCTTTTTATGCAAACTAAGGATATTAAGTTTATCTTTTCATATATTTACTCAAGTCTCTGTCACTTGTTTCAAATCCGGGATTTGGAGCCATCTGTCTTCTGCCCGAGCCAGTTTCTTTTTCTTTTTTACTAGTATATGGTATTGACCACCCAAGAATCTTGTGAGGACTCAGGGGGTTAGTACACGGGAAGCCCCTGAACCTGTGTTCTACATTCGACGGCCCAGGCAACACTCATCGGACACTGAATTAGGAACCCAGGATGAAGCAGAACAAAGCAGGCAGGATCTGTCACTCAGCCATCATGGGAGTTTTCAAAGGGGACAAGAGATAGAAAGGAAGTCAATGAGCTAATGGATGTAATCATTATGGATTGTGCTAGGTCTGTCTGTGAGGATTGGTGAGAAAGGTCTCATAACGTGAGGCCTTTCTTAGAAACAGAATTCAGGGGAGTGTTGTAAGGATTCAATCAAGTAATATGCAGAAAATACTCAGGCTACAGTTAGAAAAGAATGCCTCTGTTGGGAGGAGGGGGAGGAGGAGGAGGCATCTCTGAGGGAGGCTGGGCTTCTCGGTGTTCCATAAATGCTGCCTCCCAGGTCTCCTCTTCTCGTGTGTGTGTGTGTGTGTGTGTGTGTGTGTGTGTGTGTGTGTGTGTGTGTGTGTGTGTGTGTGTGTGTGTGGCGGTCCCAGCTCTGTGTGTGCCCTTTGAAAGGGGGATTTATGGTCACCTGAGGCGCCTGTGCCACATAATCCCAACATCAGAGGCAATGCTTCCGCGCTGACTGCGAAAATAACGTAATTCAGTGGATGCTTTAGTCTACCTTCGGAAGGCAGGGCCAGGATTCCTGGGCGGTTTCCCGGATCTTAAAATGCAGGAGCAGACCTCAGGCAGCCCCTGCTCCTGCATGCTGAGCGTGGCTCGCAGCGGGAAGATTGGCACTCGGGCGGAGTACGCTTCAGGTGCTTAAAATAGATCAACTGTGTCATTAGACGACTCAGAGCAGTCATCTCATTGGCTCTGCTGGTGAGGGCAAGCGACGGCAGCCCGTGGAGAAAGACCTTTGCTTTGCACAAAATCAAGCAGGTGCAAGTAAACGGCTCTGAAAGATTCTGCCGGCGTGGAGTGGGAGTTGGCCAGGAGGGGGTGGGGCTGGTCACTGGTGCAGAAGTGGTATCCTGTCCCCTGCAACCCACCGCAACGGGGAGCCTGCCTGTGTGTGCCCATGGTCTGGTTTGTGCTCTTACTGAAATTTCTGAGGGGTTAGCTGCACTCTCAGGCAGACATGGACCAATATGTGATGCTGCTGTGTCTAGGGTCTTCCTGCTCCCTAGCAGGTTCTGCATCCTCCACTGCTTGGCCACTTCTTCCTGAGCACATGGTTGTCACTGTCCTTTCTGAACACGATGGGTCTGTAGGTAGAGCCTAACCAGGGTTCTGCAGAGCAGCGACTTGATTTCTTGAAGTTCACACAGCCTAAATTGAATATGCTAGCAGCACACAGTGCTCAGTGCCTCCCCCTGAGCCTAAGACCAGCCCACCTCAAGGAGGCCTCTCCTTCCTTGATAGTGGAGTTATGGTGGTGGAGGATGGAAACATTCAACTAAGAAGGGGCACAATCATGCATCTTTATCAAAGAGCTTCGCAGAGAACATGGGCTTTTCATTAACCAATTCATCCATTAGATGTCTTTTGAGCAGCTGCGTGTAACAACAGGTGGTGTGCTTGGCTTTCTGAGGGGGAAGAAAGTTCTATTCTAGAAAGGCTGCCCCAGGTAGCTATGTGAGACCCCTGCTGTGACCTCTCAGCACTCAGTCCCCGGCAGTTGTCTTCCGGAGCTGACCCAGAGCTCCCACTGTGACTGGATGCCCTGAGATGGGCCAGGTGTGTTTTCTATGTCACAACAAAATTGGAACGGCCATCAGAGAAGACTCGAAGAATGCCTTGTTTCAAGCACTGGGGACCATTGATCTAAAAATAGTCTCCTTTGCTCTTGGCCATACTGCCTACCACCATGTTCCCTGGAAGCAAAAGCTGACCTCCAGGGGACAGGGTACCCTGCTTTCCAACAAACACAGGAGAAGATATCCACCCTTTGGGAGTAGGACAGCTAAGGAAATAAGGACCCACAGTGGGGTCTGTTCCCTTCAAGGGGACTTTAATACCTGGTAGTAGGAGGTAGGTTGATCAGCCACCAACTCCAGGCAGGACATTCTCCCATAAGCATCATGGATGAGCTGCAGTTTCTCCATGGGAAGATGCATTTCTCCACATTTGATGCTATATGGATCATCTACTAGACTGGGCTATAAAAATTCAAGTGTCATACTGGCAACGCAACATAGAAATTTTTATTAATAGGGTGTAGGGACTAAAGAAACTTGTATACATACAGTATACTTAAAATATAAATCCTACTGACTGTGGTCAGGTTGCAGGGAGCGGGGAACAGGGCTTTGGGATCTTGGCTTTTTTTGTTTTGTTTTGAGACAGGGTTTCTCTATGTAGCCGTGGCTGTCCTGGAACTCGCTCTGTAGAACCAGGCTGGCCTTGAACTCAGACATGTCTCTGCCTCCAGAGTGCTGGGATTAAAAGTGTGCACTACCACCACCTAGGCTCTAGTTTTGTTTTTAAGATAAACTAGAAATCCCAATTTTTGAGTTAGCTAATAATTCAAATTTATTGAACATTCAGTACAGGGCAAACACAGCATGCTGGCCACCAGGGTTTCATTGTGCTTACCTGTGTGGTCCAGGACAGTGAGCCACACTGGTTATATTTATTGTCTGTTACCAGAATCATGCTTGGTGCAGACCTAGTTTTTGGCAAGTAATTTTTTGAGTGAATACATGATTCAGTTTTGATTCCCTTTTTGGACATTACCAGGAGCCAGGCAAGCTGGAAACCAAGACCATGCCTGTAAATTCCTTTACACTATTGAATACCTTAGTTGTATAATGTCCTGAGTGGGTGTGTGGTGTGTGTTCAGCAAACTGAGTGTGAACATGCTAAGCCACCTCTGGTCTTCCCTTGTATGAGGTACTCACTCCTGTTTCTTTCTCTCTCTTTCCTTCCCTCCCTCCCTCCCTCTCTCCCTCCCTCTCTCCCATCCTAAGACAGAATCACAGGTAGCTCAGGCTGGCCTTGGTGGCTATGTAGCCAAGAATAACCTTGAACCTTTGATCCTCCTTCTTCCACCTCTTGAGTGTTGTGATTACAGGTGCATGCCTTCACCCCCAGTTTATACTGGGGACCCAGCCCAGAGCCTGTTGCATATAGGCAAGCAATATGCCAACTGAGCTCTATTTCTTTTTTTTCTTTTCTTTTTTTTTTTTTTTTTGGTTTTTCGAGACAGGGTTTCTCTGTGTAGCTTTGTGCCTTTCCTGGAACTCGCTTGGTAGCCCAGGCTGGCCTCGAACTCACAGAGATCCGCCTGGCTCTGCCTCCCGAGTGCTGGGATTAAAGGCGTGCGCCACCACCGCCCGGCCTGAGCTCTATTTCTAGCCCAAGAGGTCTACCTTTCTGGTCAGGAATGGCAAAATGAGTGTTTAAGCCTCAACCCTGGAGAGAAAACGTAGGTGACACTAGTAGTTCCTATTACCTGTCAGCATCCTATGACAGCTCTGGCCTCCATGTTTGGAGAAACCTACACACAGGGAATACTTCCTTTTGAGAGCTTTGCCCTAACAGACATGATGCTGGGGACTGACCTGTGTCCTCCATCCTGATTCAGACCTGGAGACCTGGTTTCTCAGAATATGACCTGATTTGCAGATAGCCTTCATATAGATAATCAAGTTAAAAATGGGGTCATGAGGGTGGTCCTAATCCAGTGTGACTTGTGTCCTTACCAAAAGGAGCAATCCGGACACACACACACACACACACACACACACACACACACACACACACACACAGTTGGAAGATCTGAAGAGAAAGAAGAAGATGGCTAGACACAGGCCAGGAGACATCTGGAGCCTCAGATCATCAGTGGGAACTTGCTGGGGTAAAACCTTGACTTTGAACTTGTAGCCTCATGAACTGTAAAGCAACACATTTCTGTTCAAAATACTCAGCATGTAACACTTGGCATGGGAACCCTAGTGAACTAACATGTTCTTTTTACTCATTTTATAATCACTTGATATGTGCTAGACATGACTTTAAGCAATTTACAACTACAGATGTATTTATTACTTTTGAAAAGGTTTATTTTATTTTATGCATATGAGTATTTTAGCTGCATGTATGTATATACACATTGTGACTGCCCGGAGCCCTCAGAGGTCAAAAGAAGGCATCAGATCCTCTAGAACTGGGGTTAAGGATGCTTGTGAACCACCACGTGGGTGCTGGGAACTGAACCCAGATCCTCTATGAGAGCAACAAGTGCTCTTCATCGTTGAACCATCTGTCTAGCTCCCAGATTCATTTATTCTCAACAACTCTATGAGAAGACTTATTAATACTCCACACCCCTTTATCATCATCAAAGAAGGGAAGTTGGGGTAGAAAGTGGGCAATTTACTTACACACACATATGGCAAGTAAGGGGTGGGGATGGGTTTCAACTCAACGATTTCCAGTTCAGTGTTCCCTTAAGAACTACAGGATGACAATTTAATCTGCCAACTACCCAGAGTTGAAGGCACTTACACACTTCTGGTTGTTTTCTGTTCATTTACAATGGAATCTGGTGAATGCTGGGTGAGAGCCAGGGGTCGACCGTTCACTACAGCAGATGCTATCTCAGCAAGATGAAACATTTGCCAGACAGGGAAGTCGGGACTCAGAGCTGATATCACTTCTTTTATATAATCCAAGTGCTCTTGAAATCACACTGAGATTTTCAGAGATGTGTGCTGTTATTTTGGATGATTTAAAAAATGGTTTATTTATGTTATTCCTCTAGGCCCCCTCGGGTAATCATTATCAACAAATGCTTCATTATTTGGGAACACTTTTCCCCACCAAGTTTGGAATTTCTTGAGTGGCATCCTACCGCATTTGTGTTGGGAATGGCTCCTTGTCTTGAAGGCTCAGGACACTTGATGCAGGCAGTGGCCTGCGCAGAGGAAGGACATCTTTCTCCTTGTGCTGGTGTCTACACTGACTTCCCTTGTCTCTTGCTTCTCTTCTTAGCCTGCTTTGAGCCCTGTCTGCCTGTGGGATGGTGGCTATTATAGGTCCGGTCAACTGCCTTTCTTGTCCTATGGCTTCTGGTGGGACTGAGCCACTGGGGTGAACCCAAGAGAGGGCAGAATGGTGTTTGTTTCCCTGGCTACTTTTCTAGAACTCAGGTGCTTGCCTACCCAGCACCTAGCTGAAGCTCCGGGCTCCGTCCTCCTGTGCTTCAGGCCAGGGGTCATCATGATGGGGTTGTGGAATGGCTGCCATAACTAGCCTCCCAGTCCTGGGCCATTGCTGATTCTATTTATTTTTCTGCATGTTTCCTACACATTTGTGAAGACGATTTTTCTTAAACTACTATACATTGCCTCTCTGTCCTCTGCCAGAAGCCCAGCTGGGAGCCCAGCTGGTTTTTGTTTTTGTTTTTGATTTTTTAACCCCACACTACAAGAAGGTGGCAGGTCACGTGGTCTATTTTCTAATGGCTCTTTCTCTTATTTCTATCCTGTAGCCACCAATAAACCCTGGCCTTGTACCTTTCCTGACCCAGGACAACGTGTGTCAACCACATAGGATTCTCACTTCCTAACTGCCCTTTATAGCTTAAGTCAAATACAATGCCAGGTTAATAATCTTCCTGAAGGTTATGTATGGCTCATTTATATATAAAACCCCACACTGGCTATTGTAATGATCAAACAGTCTGATGTCAAGCTAAGAGCTTGGCTGCTATGGCACCATCGGTTCAGAACCTTGCTTTACTCAATGACCAGCTTCAGATTCATCTCCATTCACTGAGATCCAACACCCCTGAGCATTTCATTTGGTTCTTTCAAGAACCCTGATTGTCTGTATCTTAGCGATCACATTCTAGATATAATCTGTTATGTTTGAGATCACAGAGTACATGATAATTTTGAGTTTGAACCCAGGGATCTATACTTCAAAGCTCAGTTTCTCCCTGTCAGTAACACTCTTGTGGGGTTAAACAATTTCTGAATACCCTTTCCAACAAAAGAAAGTCGACTCAGAAAAAGTAATTTTGGTAGCATGCCAGGCCCTGAGAAAGTGCATGGAGGGCACTGTCCACGGTGTGCAGGATGCTCATTCCACCTTGAGGATGACCCATGCCTAAGTTTTGCATATAGGGAAGCAGAGCCTTCAGGAGCTCTGGGAGCTCTCATCCAGTGAGTAATAAGACATTTTATAGGACATGGAACTGAGTCTGGTGTTCAGGTTCTCAAGCATACTGGGGTCAACTCAGTCTCTTCCAGTTTTGGAACTCCTGATATCAACACAAGAACTTCAACAGACAACGAAAGATTATTGTTGTTTGAGCATGCACAGCTGATGGATGGTATACACGACTCTAGGCTGTGACAGTCACATGAAAACCCCAGCACAGGTCACTGCCACAGGTTACATGTCACGGCTCATGTGGAATTAGGTATTCGCAGAGGTGGGTCCCATGTAGGGACCACAAGCATGAGTATAGAATGACAGAGAATAAGCTTTGAGACTATGAACATCCTCCATGGAGATGTTAGCTAGCACAGGGATCTGGGGAGAGCTTGGCAGCTTTGGAGGGTGGAGAGGCCAGCTGGGTGAAGCATGGGAGTGGGCAGAGGGGCTGGTGTGATGTGGAGAGGACCTACTGGACATTGAGGGTCACAGGAGAGGGCTCTCAGAGGGACAAAAGAAGCAAACAGAAGGATACAGAGCTGGGCGGTGATGGTGCACGCCTTTAATCCCAGCACTCAGGAGACAGAGGCAGGTGGATCTCTGTGAGTTTGAGGCCAGCCTGGTCTACAAAGCAACTTCCAGGACAACCAGGGCTACAAAGAGAAACATTGTCTCATCCCCTGCCCCCCAAAAAGGACAGGAATGGTGCAGTCTATAGAGAAGGGGTGGCGCTGGATTGCATGAAATACTGTAAAAAGTTAATATGGGGGAATGACTGAGGCGATGGGACAGACCAGTTAGGAGATGCCTCCATGAGTCGGGAGACAAATGATGCCTGGAATTAGGCTGGTAATGTGTAGGAGGAAAGAAGGGGTAGCGGAGGGAGCCAGCCATAGAAGCCAGGGCCTACTCTTGGCCTTGAAACCTTGTCTCTCCTCTAGATACAACTTTGAAACTGTGTGTTACAACTTAGATGGGGTTGGGCAACAATGCAGGGGGTGTGAAAAGTTTGGCAATGGTGGAAGGTTTCTGAGTGCTCAGAGGGCAAAGATGAATTTCACATCAACTAGGTTAATGAACGTGGTGTTTCTGGCAGGTCTAGGTTGTGCTATGTCACATGACCTCACTGCGCCCTGTGTGTTCACTGAGAGTGCTATCACACCACACAGGCGCCAAGAACACTGCCCCAAACACCGTCTGTTGCTCAGATTTGAAACTGTTGCATGTTAAGAAATTTCTCTTATGGAAACATAATAGTTTAATCGTGGAAAACAAAGGCTTTTATACTGTTTTGCTATCATCCCTCAGTATGTAACTACCAAATTAGTATTTTTTGGATTGCATTATGTTAAAACACTTACTTTTTTTTTTTTTTTTTGAGACAGGGTTTCTCTGTGTAGTCCTGGCTGTCCTGGAACTCACTCTGTAGACCACGCTGGTCTTGAACTCACAGAGATCCACCTGCATTCACCACCACTGCCCGGCAGAACATTTGCTTTTAAAAACTGCTATTTGAGTTGTTGACTTTACTTTCATGAAAAATTGTTAAATAAATTTTGGCTTGGGATTAGAACAGATTTTCTAGCAATTTCTAAAATGGCCCTAAACATATCTCTGCAATTTCGTACTGTGTATCTATGTGAGGTGGTGTTTCAGAATTGATTATAAAACCAAAACATCATGTTTGAAAATTGACAATTATTGAAAAATGCTGAAGACATTCTACACCCTGCTGTATCAAATAGTCAACCAAGATTTAATTAATTATGTAAAAATAAACAATCATATCATGGCAGTATGCAAATTTATTTTAGTCTTCAATATGTAGTAAATTTATAGTATTTATATATCAAGGAATTGTTTCAAAATAAATTTATAATATATTATCAGCAAAAATTTGACTTCTTTTGAAATCATTTTTAGATGTATTTATTTTATTGTTGTATGTGTGTGAGTGTTTTCATGTATGCATGTGCATTGCATGCATGCCTGGTGCCCACATGTATGTGTGTGTAACACATGCATGCCTGGTGTCCATAGAGACTAGAAGAGGACACTTGAATGCTGGGAATCAAAATCTGCAAGAGCAGCAACTGCTGAGCCATCTCTTCGGCCCCCAATATTTAATTTCTACAACTTTTACATACCTATACACCTGGGGCTGTGCAAATATTTCTTGGGTGAAAAGAGACCGTGAGTGGAAAAGTTTAAGAAGTCCTGCTCTAGGTGGCCCCTCCTTCTTCCCTCATTGGCTCTGAGGGCAGAGCCCCACCTGTCTCACCCTTTAGGTCCATCCCCCAGCCCCCCCCCCAATCACTCTTCTTCCCAATGCCTTGTCAGAAGCAAGGATCTGGATAACGCTGAAATCCACACTGAGCAGTGATTGGCTGAGCACTGTCCTGTTCTGTCATGTGAGAAACAACTTTCTCACTAATAAACATAATTTAGACATGTGTATAAAGCATTTCCTTGTCATTACATTTAATCCTCCCAAGCTACCCTTCAGGTATGCTCCTCAATTCATGGTTAAGGGGTGACACCAGAGGAAAGATGGCAGGCTGATCACCCGTTGCTGACATGCTGACAGCTGTGCCCACAGAAGAGTACGTCTCTAAGGAGTTCACACAAAATTTTACCATGGACTTTCCACTCCAGTCTAATTTTTTGCAGATGAAACAACATGCTGAATATCACACAGTTACTAAGAGGGAAAAGATGAACTGAATTGGGAACCCTTTGATGCAGGGTGAGCTCGACCAATTCTCTCTCTCTCTCTCTCTCTCTCTCTCAAGGTGAGATGGACCAATTCTCTCTCTCCTTTCTGTCTCTCTGTCTCTCTTCTTCTTCTTCTTCTTCTTCTTCTTCTTCTTATTCTTATTCTTATTCTTATTCTTATTCTTATTCTTATTCTTTCCAGACTCTCACTTTGTAATTCAGGCTGACCTGGAACTTAACAGGTAGCCTAGGCTGGCTTTGAACTTAGGGAAGCCCTCCTCCTTCAGTCACCAGAAATCTGCGTTTACAGATCATGCACCACAATTTACCTGGCTCTAGCTGCTCCTACAGTTGCCTCCAGACCACAGCCCTGTGTTCCCCAGGTGAACGGATTAGGAGTTGAGTGATAAGGGATGGTTTGCCTGAACTTCCATGTTGGCCCCTGAACCACTTGAACCACTGATTAGGAATAGGACCCCCTGTCAAATACAGTTCATACCCCGGGACCTTTTGCAATCCAACAATTAACTAAATGACTTGGAATGACCTGATATTAATAGCAAGGTCTCATCTACAAAGCTGGAGCAATCTCACAGCTTCTGTGGGAGACTCTATGGGGAGCCAGCAGAAGTGTCGAGCTTAGTAACTGGTGAAGACCCTTCACTGGAAGTGAAACACACACTGAGATCTCTGTGAATGAGGCAATTTCACAACACAAAGGGGAACATTTTTCATCCCATCAGACTAGCCAAGGGCCTCTTGCCAACACTCTGCCTCTGTGGCCCTATGGCCTTGTCACTCCTATGAGGACTGATTTATATTCTCGCCATCTGTAGGTTCTCTTTGTTGGGATGATGCTCCATCATGAAGTCCAGTTCTCAGGCCCTGAGTCCGAGTCTCCCCTCAGGGTTCTCCAGCTCCTGAGTATTGCTCCCTTCAGGATGTTTGGGGCTCCCAAGGCTGTCCTGGTCATTTTATTGCCTATTTTCCAGGACCCCTGCAAGCTTAACACTCCTTAATTAGAAAAATGGCATTTCCCTCCCAGTCTGTGTCATGTACAACATTTAACTACATTGGCCATTATTATTTTGAAAGAAGGAAGGACAGAATGAAGGAAAATCTGTTTTTGTTTTGTTTTGTTTTGTTTTTTTCAGTCTGAAATAGTGCTGCTAACAGGAGAAACATTTCTCAGGATTCTAGACACTGAAAAAGGCAGAGTCAGTTTCTTATTGCCTTTCTTAGTTCCTTGTCTATCAGTTACCGGGAAAGACTCCCATAAATAAAATCCCCCCCCCTCGATAGAGTAAGGAGTGGCAGCAATCCACACCTTCATTTTTCTGGAAGTACGCAGATGCAAACATACGGCCCTCCAGTGACAGGTTAGACAGGACCTGCCCCCACCCCCTCCCCAAGTCTGGTGCGAAGCCAAAGCCATCACGTATGTCAGACTGGCAGCTAAGAGGAAAATTCTTTGGCTCGCAGACGGAAAGGGAGCCCAGCCTCACTCACTTAGCAGAGCTATGTCATACACAAAGGAAGACGACAGAGCCGTGAGTCACGCAAATACGTAGTAAATAAATACATTTCATTTCCATCCCAGCGGCTCTGCTTTGTCCTTCCTCTTCTCCTCGCCAAGGCCTGGCAGTGGAGGGAGGGTCAGGAGGCAGGGGGCTAGGCTGGACACAGTCTCACTCAGGTGCTGGCCCACTCACCCTGCCCTTACTGCTAAGCTCTAGCTTCTGTAGAAAGAACTCGTCAGTCCTTAGATCAGAAGGGTCTCTGATTCAACCCTCCCGGTCTCACAGCTGAGCAATCTGAGAGGCAGAGTTGGGACTATTCCCCCAAAGTCAGAATCCCCAACTGGGAATGCATACAGGAGTGTCCTGCTTCAACAATCCTACTTGGTCCTGGGAGGACCCCAGCAAGCACGTTGACAAGAGAGCAGGACAGTGACATTTGAACTCAGTTATGTCCTCCTAAGGTATTGCCCAGGTCCCAGTAACCCAGCCAGAGCCCATGGTCAGAGAGGACATTATTGGAGGTAGATTGTCCCTTCCTGGGTTACTGAGAGCATTTCATGGTAGCTAGGGCCCAAACCAGGAGCAAAATGTCTGGTCCAGACTCTGCAGGGTAGTTACTGCCTCTGCCATTACCAGAGCTGTTGCTCAAAGGGCTTATCACTTCCTCTCATTCTCCTGTAGGCTAAGCAGCCTCCAGGTAGGTGGGCAATCAGCCTGGACCACTGAGGGAACAGAAGCTGCATCTTTCTTCCAGACCCAAAGGTGGCTTCATGAGGATTTGTTTATCAAATTGCTCTTTGCTATCCCAGGTCCGCCCAGGCCCGCCCACGGCCTCCCTGCTCTTCCCGGGACAAGCAGGGCCTCCATGGATTTCCAGATGTGGGCATGGAGGTCTCCTGGGAGCCCCCCACAGTCAGACAATGGCCACACTGCTGCTTCCTAGGCCTTTCCAGGCATAGCTAAGAGACAGCAGTTTTCCCGACAGAGGCAAGTGACGCCGCCGATTAAACATTAGCAAAATCATCAGGAAAAGGCAGACCCCCAAAGCTCTCTCCCTGTGCCAGGGTGCTCCGAAGGCACCCAAAAGACGGAGTCCAGGGTCAGGTGTCCCCGCAGATACGGGCTTCCTTCCTCCTTCCAGGCAGCCGGGGCACAGGCTCCTGAACCTCCCGCCCCCACCCCTGTTCCCATGGCAAAGGAGAGGAGGATCCACTTACTGCTCGTGTTCATGGTGATGCCTTTGCTCTGGGTCTTTCATTCAATACGGAGGCCCCGGTTGCTTTTTAAATCTTGCGTTCTCCTGGCCTCACTCATCACCTAGGGGTGAAAAGGCAGGGCAGAACCAGCTGTGTATCCTCAGGTGCGCTCTCCCCCTGCTGGCCCCTCTCCGTCTGGGCTGGAGCTGCTGGCCTTGAAGGCGAGTGGACGAGCCGGGCAGGTGAACAGGGAGGAGGGGCAGGCGAGGAGGACTCGGGTGCCCCGTCCCCGGAACCTGGGACCCGAACCCCGAGCAGTAGCGGGGCTGGCAGCGCCGGCTCGCACGCACCTCGCGTTATCCCAGCCGGCTGGCTGCGGAGCCCGAAGGGGGTGTGGACCACAGGGAGGCAGGGCGGGGGCAGAACGTCCCCGCCCGGCCTCCCGAGCAGCGACCCGCCCCGGGACCCACCTCTTGGCCAGCTTTGGGAGCCAGAGGCCCCTGCCCTGGCCCCTGAGAGCGGCTCATGGATCCCGCTGGTCGTCCGGGTCCTGGGATGCCAGGGCGAGCCAGGCGAAACCTGAGAGCTCGCCATCCATGATGTGGGCTTACGGCTTGGCAGCACGGGGGGCGCGGCCGCTCGCTGCTGCCACCTGCTGGACGCGCCGGCGTGTGTCCGAGGCTCCGCCCTGCAGGGCTTCTGCCTAGGTGCTCGGGGTGGTGGGTGGGGGAGAAAAAAAAAAAAAAGGACTCTGATGTCCTGGGGCCAATACGGGGTGGTGGACCTGGGTCTAAGGGATGAATCGATACAGGAAAGGAAAGTTACCGTTGGGAGGGACTTAGGAGGAGAGACTGACTTTGAGGGAGGAGATCTCCCACCTCAGCACAGGACAAGCTGGGTGCAATTCGGTTTGGGGCAGGTCCCTACTGAACTGGAGCATGTGGCAGCTGGACCAGGGAATGAGATGCTGGGGGTGCCTTTATCCTTTCAACTCGTGCCTACCCCCGTTACTCTCTTGATTCCCGAGATCACTGGATTAATTTGTTATAATTACCTACCTCCTCTGTCTCACTAGAAATGTTAGTGAACCCATGGGAAAAAAAAATGGGTCTTCTCAGTAGACCTCCTCCACCAGGGCCTGGCAAGTAGGTGTCAGTAAGCATTTGTGGACAAAGTGACCCTCGTCTTATGTGGCACTAATATGTATGATGCAACCCTAATTGTGGAAGGTCTAGGCACCTTCACCCGAGCTCTCTCACATGTGAGGAAGGCAGCAGGTACATGGCCTCATAACATTAGGTCACTTTAGCTTTTGCACAATTGACTAGCTCTTCCTCTAGTTATTATTACTTTTTTGGCCATTAGTTATTCATGGCTATTTTTTTGAATATTTTTGGGTGACAACTTACCAAAATAGGGCGGGATTCTTTACATTCCCAAGACTGCTGTCTCTGTCACCTGCTCAGTCAAATTTATGCTTATCAAACTGTAACAAAAAACCAAATTAGAAGAATGTGTATATCACCCCAGTCCATAGAGTGACTCTGGTTAGGGCATGTACGGGCTCTGGAAACTGAATATTCTCGGTTCTAGGGCCCAGCATCTGGTTGGCAGACCCAGATCCTTCTGGGCTAACCAGAAGTTCTATGTGGGAATAAATGCATGCACTTGAGTCTGGGGTCTCTGGGGAGGGTGAGATTGCCACCCTCTTAACACAGGAGGAAAGACACCTTTTTAGATAAACAGAATGTTTGTGCCTGCCACAGCCGGGACTGTGGATATGGCCCTAAACCCAAGGCAAGACAGTAGCTGCAGAATCTTTAGATAAATCTAAATCAATCCTTGGGTATCAATGGGTTCCAAACACACTTTGATAGTGTCTCGTGGTTATCCTTTCCATTGAGGTGGGGTGAAAATAGCTCCAGCCTTCACACAGCAGTATAGACTTGCAGAAGTATAGACTTGCAGAAGTATAGATGTCTAGGCTCTGGGTTGGTTCCCTTATTAAGCACTTCAATAGGTACACAGGGATTTTGGGATACATCATTGTGTTGAAAAGGGCAGAGGCCTAGAATAGCATTGAAAACATAGTAAGTGATTAATAAACTATTAAGTTCTTCTCAAAGATCTCTCTGGAGACCCCTACAGATTTAGACCAGGATTCCTTATTCAATCCCAAATTATCTTACTAGGTTCTAATTATTGGAGAAAAGTTATATTCTTCCCCCAACACACCCCTGCAGGAGAAAGTTCTGATAAACAAGATGCATAAAAACAACCAAACTAGTTCCATTTATTGTCATTCGAAACTTCAATGAAAAGATTTCAGATTATAGAGCAAAGTCAAATAAAAAAAATGGTATACATGCCTTTCCATGCAGTCACTCAATAGTAGTAATATAGAATGTTTATTCTGTGCCAGCCTTGTACCAGTCCTGGAGGGGCACAGTGGTCAGGGGGACAGACAAGTCCTCTACACTCCCAGAGCATCAGCTCCACTGGGGACAAGAGAGAAAAAGATGGCAGTTAACTATGCAAAGCATAGATTAGGAGGGCCCAATTACTAGTGGCCTGGTTGGGAGCTCAGGGACTGTCTTTAGCCCAGATGATGGACTCTCCCAGCCCTATCATTTCCTAGCTGTGTGACCTCAGACAAGATACTCAGCCTCTACGAGTGTCAACGTCTTCATCTGTACAATGGGTACACTGGCAGTAGCTACCTTTTGGCTTACTGCATAAAACAGTGGGATGCATGAAGGTGCATTGTAGACTAATCACTAGTGCCACCCTTTGCTTCCAGCTGTGCTCAGTGACAGTCCTGTCATTTCCTAGACAGCCTCCTGTTGAACCTTTTCATGCCATAGAGTTTTTCAATGACACGAGTTTAAACCAACTGGTTCTTCTACTCAGAGATTCTTTCAACAGCATATCCTGCTGGAGGCTGATAAATTCGGCCCCTTGGACCTTGGACCCCTCTAAAAGACCCAAGAAGCTTCCATGAGGGAAACAATATTGTTTTCTTCTCTTCATGGTTCTAAAGCTAGGAAGAAAGGGTTTTTAGAAGGGCCCCAAAGCCGTTCCTATGAGGATGTCCACAACAATCGGAGGTAGCAGGAAAGACACAGGAGGAAGTGGGGGCGGCGATCTGTGGCTGTGGAAGTCATCAGAAAAAACGGAGCCATGGCTCCCTCTGGTCCAGAGCCCAGGGGCGACAGCTATAGAGCAGGGAACCCTTTGTTTGGAAGTTTGTTTTGAACTTTGAGGCTCCAGATGGACATAAACAAGTCCTACTCGGAAACAGACTCCCACTTGTTGGAAAGCCCTGCGACCAAAATCGCTGGAAGACAGTCTTTCTGCCTTCATTACAGGGAAAAGGATACCAGTTGGGGCAAGCTTCACCTCTGGCCATTGCCTTGGCCTCTGAGGTTGCTGTGGGGCCACCTATCATGTGGCTTCTCCTCACAGGTGCTCACCTTTCTTGACCTCCTGAATCTAACCAGAGTCATGTCTATCATGTGTCTCCTCTAGCCTTCTCTCTTCTACCCACACCCTTTCCCCATGCATTGCTGATAAGTAACGCAATCCTGAACCCCTAATTTTTCTTTGTGTCCATCTCACCTCACCCCACATCCCACACTCCTCTCTGCCATATCTGCCTGCTCCTCGTCTCCTGTTCTGGTGCCGTTGCTGGTCGTTGGTGACTGTGTGTTCATTCACCGTTACCTTGATGCAAGTACAAGAACATGGGAGGGGTGCTCATAATATAGCAGTGGCCACCTCTGCTTACAGGAGCACCTCACTAAGAGTGAGAAATTCTACTCTTTCTTTTGAAACATCATGTACAGTAACATATAGAGCAAAGGGGACCTGGTTTGGAAGTATGGGCTTAAATGAGAAAAGAAAGCTACAGAAAAATGTATCTGGAATATTCTTTGTAGTAATGCATACACGTGGACACATATATTGTATGTAGCATATAATAAGATATAGAATACAGATAATATCACATGAAGTGATTACATTATTACCCCACAAGTGGATCCTATGTAGATACCACATACACATGCAGCTGGTATTCTCTACCTGAGATTCAGCCAACTCCAGGTGAGAAATATTTGAAAAAGTACATTGCATTCGTATTGAATATATCTAAGCGTTTCTTGACTACTCCTTACATGTAAAACTACTTATAGAGCATTGGCCTGTATTGGGTATTATATGTAATCTAAAGATTACTGAAAGCACACTGGGTGGTGTGTAAGAGTTATATGTACATATTATGCCATCGTATATAAAGGGCTTATGCAGCCAGGGGTTTGAGCATTCTTAAACCCATCCCCTGCTGGTATTGAGTGGCAACTGTGTGGTTGTATATCTGTAATGCACACAAAAAGGCCCAGATGGATGCCTTCCCAACCACCAGTCCTCGGATGAATGAACATTTCTGGATTATGTAAGTTTAACAAAATTAGTTGTGTAAGTACTACACAGAAGAGATTTTGGTAGGCACTTGTTTTAATTCATTGATTTAACAGCCTTTAACTGAGCATCTCTTCTGCCAAGAGGCACCGTGATGCAGAGTCACAGGGGAGAACACATCATGTTGATGAGTGACAGACATGTGATCACCGTCTGTAAGGCAAGCAAGGAGCAGCACCCCAGTCAGGTAACTCAGGCTGAAGGAGAAAGGGCAGTCTGAGTTGCTTGGAGCTGGGGGGAGGTAAAGTACATAGAACTGAGGAGCCTGTCTCAGTCATTGTTCTATTGCTGTGAAGAGACACCATGACCACAGCAACTCTTATAAAGGAAAGCATTTAACTGGGGTAGCTTACAGTTTCGGAGATTCAGTTCCATTATCATCATGGCAGGAGGGGCAGCTTACAGTTTTGGAGACTCAGTCCATTATCATCGTAGCAGGAAGCATGGGCAGCATGTAGGCAGACATGGTGCTAGAGAGGTAGCCGAGAGTTCTACATCTGGATCTGCAGACCGCAGGAAGAGATAGTCAACCACTAGGCCTGGCTTGAGCTTCTGAAACATCAAAGCCCACCCCCAGTCACACACTTCCTCCAATAAGACCACACCTCCTAATAGTGCCCCTCTCTATGGGCCTGTGGGGCCATTTTTATTCAAACCACTACAGAGCCAAAGGCCACAGACCAGAGAGAAGGCAAAGCTGGACATCACTGATGGGTCTAATGGCTTCATGTGAAAGAACCAAGAAGAATATAGACGGTCACGATGAGCCACACTCTCAGGACTAAGGGGCCTGGGACCCAAGTGGTTCTACTGGTGTGGGAGGCTAGAGTTCTGGTTCAGTCTTCATGCTGAAGGTGGTGAAGAGGCCGAGACAGTGGGATTAGATGGTCTGGAGGCCACTTCTGTCTACTATTTCTAGCTGTGTGGCCTTAGGCCAAACCTCAAACCCATAGGTTCCTCACACATAAAGACTCCAGCAAGACTTACCTTATTGTGAGCACCCATAGGAACCAAAAATACAGTTTGGTCCAGAGCCAGTCCCAAGTAACTGCTTATTACTTATTCGCCTTGGAGCAACCTAGATGACTCGTTGGGTGAAACTCACGGGCCCGGGGTCTCCAGATTTATAACAGGAGGATCGTACCAGAGGGCTCCTGAGGCCTGATATTGGCTCTGAGTGTTAGTGGGAACTTAGTGGAGAGTCCTTGGTTGGAGCTAGGCAGATTTGACCATTTTCCAATGTCATGTGGGGAATCTTTAATCCCCCAGGTCTCTGCTGAGACCCAGGCCCTGGGCAGATCAACTCCCTCAGGAGACAGTGTTCTGTCTACTGCTTTCTAGCAGTATGTCCCCTCCCCCAGCCTTGTCCTCTTCCTCTCACCCCAGGAGATGCCTAAACCTCTGTGGAATTGGCAGGCCTTGGCCTTGTTGTTCTGGCTGGAACAGCTATGCTTTTCCTCCTGTTCCTTACATTGTTTTGTGGAGAAACGTTGAAAAAAAAATAATCAAAGTAGTTTCCAAGATGTTTGCAATGCTTCTGGGGGGGGGGTGGAGACAAAGGACTGGCCTTTAGATCAGAGAATTGGGGGTGACCATGTGGGAAGCTTCAGGCAGAAGTCCCCACAGCAGGATTCTGCTGAGGTCTTGTGGGCATGTCCATTCATGGTGTGGCGCTCCTTCCTGTTGTCTGCTCTTCTAGCAGAAGGAAGGAACTGGGGTACAGCCACCTGGGGGATAAACGCTAGGGGGACCTGAGTACTGAGCACTGTCAGTCCTGTTGTTCCCTGTTAAACTGTCTGTGGCTCAGTTTTCCCATAGGTAGAATCTGAAGGGACATCAGAGCGTTCTACTCTATCCCTCCAGGTTAGAAGTTGAGCAAGTCTTGCTTTTTACTCAGCATCTCTCTTGCCTTCAGCTCTCCTGCTGCCAGGGCCCACCACTGCTGTCATGCCCTCAAGATCTCCTTGAGCTCTACATTTCTCCTGAACCCCTCCTGGGAGTGCCTTTAGCACTGACCGCCCAGGACTTTCAATGGATGTGTCCATCCACTCGGGAGCTCTGTTCCCTCTTCTCTCTTGCTTGGTTTGCTCTTCTCCCATGTCTGCACAGCCAGAGCCTCCTCATCCTCTTAGTCCTGATTCAAGGGCTAAAGTAGGTAGCCTGCCCAGTTGTCCTCAGTTAGAGGGGTCAACATTTCTCACACCACACAGACTTGTCCATTGCTCCTCAGAGTTTAGTTAATTAGTTCTTACACCCTCTTCTTCAAGTTTACTCTCTTCCTCTTTATCCAGTTGACTGCTCTTTAGGATCTAAGTTCTGTTTCTGGACGAACTCTTCCGCTAAGACCTTTAGACTCTGCTGAGGACGCATGTCTCCCCTAATCACTTAGGGTTACAAATGGGTCTCCACTCCTACACTGCAGTAGAAGACCAATGCTGTCCTGTAGAAGAAGAAAGAATAAGGACTCAGAACTTAGGGGTTCTTTATTTCTTAGCTCTCTAACCCTGGGAAAGCAGTAAATTATTTTTGTCTTGGTCTATTCAAGTGCAATGAACAACAGTATTTATTCCACTGTGTTATACTATGAGGTGTGTCTCAGGGTTAATCCAGGAGTAAAATGAGAAGTATGTCTTGTAAATTAAAGAATATGCAAAGTTGGTGTGGCCACTTTTGTCCCATATCATTATAGATTAACACTTCAGGTTCAGGATTAACACAGAATTGCCAAAGGTGAGATCCCAAGAAGGGCATGTGGGGTAATTTGAATGTAATTGGCCCACATAAGCTCACACAATAGGAAGTGGCACTATTAGAAGGTGTGGCCTTATTGGAGGAAGTGTGTCACTGTGGGGGCAGGCTTTGAGGTATCCTAGGCTCAAGATACTGCCCAGTATCTCAGTTCACTTCCTGTTGCCTGCAAATGATAGATGAAGAGTTCTTAGCTCCTTCTCTAGCACTGTGTCTACCTGCGCACTGTCATGTCCCACCATGATGACAATGGGCTGAATATCTGAACTGTAAGGACCCAGTTAAATGCTTTCCTTTATAAGAGCTGCCGTGGTCATGGTGTCTCTTCACAGCAATAGAGTCTCTAAGACAGCATGAACAAAGGGACCACAGAAGCCAGTGGTTATGCATGTGCTAGTTACGTTCCTAGGAACACCCTTAACATGCATTCCTCTCGATGGAATGGCACGTTGTGATCTTGGTGTGCTGTGACACACAGAGATGTGCCGTGTGACCTCTGTGAGGGAATCAAACCTCTGATGGTGAGAGAACCCCCCAGGCTTAACTCATGGAGCCACAGAGTTGTAAGAGGTAAGAGCTGTGAACTCGAGAGGTCATCCAATGGGTCTTCCTTGTACAGGATTGCAAAGCAGTGGGGGATGTCATGCGGTGAGGCTGTGATGGACACAACGATAAAGAGGATGGGTCTCCCAAGTCTAGGCAATCACTAGGTGCTAAGAAATGTCCACAGCTGACTCAGTTTCCTTTGGGTAACTGCATTCAGAGTCAAGACTTCCATCGTTCTGAGAGGAACCCTCACAAAAGTGCACAAAGGAGAAATGTCACTGCAGCATTAGTTGTAATATAGAAAGAGTTGGAGGGGGCTGGAGAGATGTCGTCTTACAGTTTCTGCTGCTGCCATAAAACACCATACCCAAAAGTAACACGGGAGGAAGAGTTGATTGTAGCTTACACTTCCTGGTAGCAGTCTGTTACTGAGGGTTTTGTGTGTCAATTTGACACAAGCTAGAGTCATCAGAGAGGAAGCAGCCTCAGTTGAGGAAATGCTTCCATGAGATCCAGCTGTAAGGCATCTTCTCAATTAGTGATCAATGGGGTAGGGCCATCATCCCTGGGCTGGTGGGTTCTATAAGAAAGCAGACTGAACAAGCCATGAGGAACAGGCCAATAAGCAGCATTCCTCCATGACCTCTGCATCAGCTCCTGCCTCCTGGCTTCCTGCCTTGTGTTCCTGCCTGGACTTCCTTTGGTGATAAACAGCAATGTGGAAATGTAAGCTGAATAAACCCTTTCCTCCCCAAGTTGCTTTTTGGTCATGGTGCTTCGCTGCAGCAATAGAAACCCTAACTAGGACATGCCCCTCCCCAGCCCAGGCCTTCTCTCTCTAAATGCCACACCACCAGGGGCTTCTTATCCATCAAGTCTCATGTCTAGTAAATATTGCCTCCTGGAGACCCTCTCTAACTTGTCCTTCTTTCTCGGCCATAGCTATCTGAAGCCATCTTGTATAATTTGTTGGCGCTTGTTTGTGGACTGGGTTGTACACTCAGACGTAAAAGGAGGAAGCACCTTCCCCTTCTCCCCTTTAGCCCAAGTATTGAGGATAGTGCCTGGCACGTGGTAAAGGCTAGGAACCACTACTTGAAAGAAAATGTGAGTTTTAATAGTTTAGGGTAGAACTCTGAGTTTCCTTCTAGCCCTACATGCTGGGAGTGTAGTCTCCTCGTCAAACAGGAACGAGCGATCTATGCCAGGATTCCCAAATCGGTCACTGCAGGCTGAAGGATGGGATCTGTTACTTTAACCCAGGTGCCCCAGTTTGCTCATCTGGAAGATGAAGGGATTGGATGAGATGGTTCTGCTCAGCTCCAAGCTTTCCCTGTGTTATAAAGTATAAACAGATATACGATTGAACTTACCTTCTCGAATCCTGTCCTGATACTAGTTTGGATGTTTCCTGTTTCTTTTTCTCTCTTTCTCATAAAAAATGGAATATGAAGCATGGTCTCTGGTGCATGATAATGTGGAATCCTTGATGCAAAATGTAGTCAAAGGCTGTGTGTGTGTGTGTGTGTGTGTGTGTGTGTGTGTGTGAGTTTAAATCCCCGTCATTATTTGCTCTTCAAATAACCATCAGCTTTTCCATCTTTATTAGTGTCTTTGGCTTGGTAGTAGAGTAAAAACACTGGGTATCCAGTCACTGGGGTGCATTATGAATCTGATTTCATGGCTGTGCTGAAGAACATGCAATATTCATTTCCAACCCCCTTGTTCTTGCCTGTGGAACAGAGGTGGAGATGGCTGAAGTCCCGAGTTTCTGTCCAGTAGAAAGAAGCTGGGTCAGCTTGGTCTCGGGGCAGGTTCCGATTTCAGTACTGTCTCCTCTTGTCTGTAGAGAGGTAACCGGTCAGGTGTTGATCTGGGGGCTGAAGGCCAAGAGCATAAAAAGCCTCCTTTTATACAGAGCTAGGCACTGTGCAAAGGGCCTTGTACCCATTATCTCATTGGATTTTAATTTTCTCGGGAGGCCTGTGAGATCGAGTTATTACTGTTTATTTTTCACACGGAGACACTAAGCCTGAGACAGAAAATCAAATATCTTAGCTCATATCATGGTTGTCTCTCCTATAATGATACAAAGTAAAGTATATCAATGCAAGTCTGGTTGTGCCAGAAGATGCTCCTAGTAACATTAATCCCTAATATTCATGCGTTAATCAACACGTGTGTGTTGTTTGTATCTGTTCATGTGTGTGCACAGGCATATGGAGGGCGGGAGTTAACACTGGTGTCTTCCTTAATTGTTTTCCATCACATTTTTGAAACCTGGAGCTCATGTGTCTGGTTAGTCTGGCTGGCCAATGAGCTCCTGCAATCCATCTATCTCCATCTTACCTGCCCCGGGACTAGGAGGCCAGCTTTCAGTTGGGTGCTAGGATCCAAACTCAGGACTCCAAGCTTTCATGGCAGGCACTTTACTGACTCAGTCATCTCCATAGCCAACCACCAACATTTAAAAGGCATAGTTTGCATCAGATTTTAAAGGGAATTATGATAAAAGCAGGAGAAAGACTTGGGAAGACATTCAATGGGAATGGACTAAGAAGGGTTAACTGGGGCGGTGGATATGATCAAAAGCCACCATATACCTGTATGAAATTGTTAATGAGTACATTTTAAAACATCAAGAGAATTAGGATGTGAATCAAGGACCTCTCATTTTCTCTGAGTGAGCAGCCCTTGCTAGAGAACCCAGCCAAACTCATGCATTTGGCTTTTTGAAACAGGCCTTGCTCAGAGACTCAGTCGTTTGGTGTCTGAGGAAATAAAGGCTGAGAGATTGTGGGGGAACACATCCAATTCCATTCAGATTGTTGGTGGCTGAGGTGGCCTAGTCACTTGGCTCTCAACCACTCCATTGCCCTGCCTCATGGAAAGCTGGAGGCCTCTATGGTTCCCATTTCAGATGGCTTGCCTGTCATCTTTCTCTTACCCGGTATCTGTGACAATATTTTAAAATCTCATTCACCCAGGTGCCAACGATGTTGCTAAGTGTGAGTTGCCCAGAATGCAGCAGGGTTTCTCTACAGCTGTGCCATTGTGAGCAGAGTGTTCTTGTGGGTGCTATGCTGGTCATTGGGAGTCCTTGGCAACTTATGTACTCCTGTCTCGTGTACTAATGAGAAACTAGTAGCTGGTTGTGACAGTCAAAAAGGCTCCAGGTTAGGTGTCCTCAGGGAGACAAAATCTTCCTTGATAAACCCTGCAGAAAACCCAAACGAACAAACAACCCCTACTTTGCTCCAAGCAAAGGCTGCATACATTGCATGTCCATCACATTAGGGATTAGTGACTCAAAATTTAGAAGCCTGCAACTTTGGCATTATCACAGCTTCTTCAGGTGAGTATAAAGTGATGAGCTCGAAAGAGCGATGTGTCTATTAGAGCTATCCTCAGTGGGCAGAGGTGTAGAAGCAAGCGGTCCACAGCTCCACTGTTCACATCATCCTGACTGGGGGCCTCTACACATGCATGCAGAGGGATGGCAGAGGCTGGAGGGGGCGTAGGTCATGGCCCTACTGCGGGCTTAGCCCAGAGGAGCTAGCTAGAAAGTGCAGAGGGCCCTGCCTCAACCCTCCAGATGCAGCCTGCATTTTGATCAGACCTCAGGTAGCTTGTTTTCCCTTTAAGGCTTGAGACCTGGGAGTAGATATCATGCAAATGTGCTTTAAGAACAGAGAGATAGTCTGTGGCGTTTAACTGGATCCCTCTCACCAGCTCTCACTTCTGTTGACTATACAGTGTGTGGATATGCCTGTGTCTCAAGTTTGCCTGATCTCCATAGGAACGTGGCTCTGTGCAGGTTAAAAACACCCGGACCTCCTTAATGAGCCAAGCTCCTAAAGGTGAGGTTTGTGTTTCTGGTTCATTTTGTATTTATTTATTTATTATTTATTTATTTAGAGACAAGTTCTCTCATTGGCTGGAAACTATCCCAGTAGCCTAGGCTGGCTGGTCAGTGAGCCCCAGATAACACATATCTTACCCCCACCTTGGGGGTTACATTCCTGTTTTTATCTTGTATGGGTTCTGGGGAGCAAAGTCATATTCTCATACTTCTAAGGCAAATATTTTACCAATGGGGGGGGCTAGCTCTCTAGTCCTCTGTCTTCTAAGTTTTACACGACGAAGCATCCGTGTGTCGTTCCAACCCTCTCCCAGAATCTATGTGAATCCTGTCTTGCCATTATTGGACATAAAACCTTAGAGACGTTATCAGACATCTCTCAGACCATAGATTTCCTCCCCACTAACACCATGGTGGAACACCTGCTTTGAAAGCATGGTGAAGGACGGAACAAATTGTGACTTTGGAGACGCTTCCCAAACAGGCAGCTCTGTGCAGTCAATGGTGGGGTGTTTTTGTGATAACTGTTGCCAGCAGGAATGAAAAGGATCACAACAAAGTAAATCTCTGAAGCCCAATTGCTCTGCCCATGCTGCCCCCTGTTGGCGAAGTTTTTAATTAACAAGTGTGGATTAGAGTCGGAAACAAATCCAAGAGCTGGGAATTGTGTACCTTGCCCTCTCAAGTCTGTCAAAAGAACCACTTGGGGATGCTTGCCAATACAGATGCTCATCAGAATTTCCTAGGAAGCATCGGAAAATTCCCAGGGATTTTGTGTCAGAGGTTCTGATTCTCCACATGAGAGTCAGCTCTGGGATCCGTGTGTTGCTAAACCTGCCCAAATGATCCAGGAGTGCAGCCAGCCCCCGAGTGCTGCTTGAAGCATGCTGGCAGGACCTTGACTGGTGGATGCTACACCAGAGGATAATGAGCGAAACATGGAGAGCATTGGGCACTTAAGCCGTGTCTCAGATCTCACACACCTGAACTCCTGGAGGAGGATCTGGGCACACAACTCCCCGAAGGAGTTGGTCAAAAGCCTTCCAAAGGAAAGCAGAGGTGTGAAGGGACTAAAGAAGAGGGCCAGGGGCTGAAAGAGAAATGCTTGATTTATCACTAAAATGCTTGAAATTTATCACTAAAAACACCCAAGGTGAGATAGACACCAGGACATTTCTTATCATAAAAAAAAGGTGAATGAAGCCTAATGGCATAATGATGAGAAGTCCTGAGTACATAGCTTCGCTTTTTTTTTTTTTGGCTTATGAGGTAAATAACTTGCAAAAGTCATCTGTGGAAAATGACAGACAGTTCAAGGGCATGAGGAGAGAAGCAGGCAAGTTGATCTAGGTCTGAGGCAATGGGAAGGAATCTTCCTGTTTCTCTGAGGACAGGCAGATCTAGTTTGACCTGGATGTACTTTCCAGGAGTCTTTCCTGTTGAAGTAGATTTTATCTCCATCCTAGCTGCAGGCACATTCTGCTCACCTGGGCACCCCTTCCTCCTCATTCTCTTGCCCATTCTAGATGCACAGGCAATCCCTGAAACCTGCCATACTGCCCACACACATGTACAAGCTTTGAGCAACAAAACTCAAGCACTTGTGAACCTTTTTGAATCCCTGTAGCTTTTCTGTAAGACAAACCTTTTAATTATCCCCATCCAAAATAATATTATAAATCATATTTGGCAGATGGTTTTAATTACCTATAAAAGAATGTTGCTTGAAACTGACAGAGCCAGGGTTTGGAGGGGGAACTTTGACCTCAGACTTAACGACCAGTGTAACACAGAATTCAGAACCTACGGACTGAGGATAAAATGTTTGCTATCCTATTGGCCAGCGGTTGATCTTGTTGGTTTTTCTATGCAGGCAAGAAGACAGAGCTAAGCTGGAGTGGGAGTCAGGTTGGAAGGGTATGTCCCTCTGTATCATCTGTGTTACTTTCCCCCATCTACTCTTGGGTAGCCTGTGTTGGAGGAGTGTACCTTTGAGGAGGATGGGGCAGGGCTCTCTAAAAGCCTGGTTCTACAGAGAACACAGTTGAAAGGAGGTCTGTGACCAGGAAGACGATAGTATGACCACATCAGATGACATTCATGGAGGAAGATGGAGGTATTTCCCTGAGATCTTTCCATAGAGCCCCTCCAGGCAGGGGTCTGTGCCAGCCTGCAGGAGACTATGGCGTGTATGGTGGTTTGAATGAGGAATGCATCCTTCCCACCCAGGATCAAGTATTTCAATACTTGGTCCTAGTTGGTGGCGTTGTTTGGGAAGGTTATGTGACCTTTAGGAGGTGGAGCCTTGCTGGAGGAAGTATGCCACTGGGAGTGGACTTTGCGAGTTTACGGTCTTGCTCCATTTCCAGTTTGGTCTCTGCTTCTTGCCTGTGGATGGAGATGTGATCTCTCAGCTGCCTGCTGCCATGCTCCTTCTTCCATTATGGACTCTTCCTCTGGAACCATAAGCCTGAATAAACTCCTTGCTTTTGGTCATGGCATTTTATCACAGTAACAAGAAGTGCAGGAAGAATATGGACTCTGCAGTTACTGGAGCCCACCTGCTGTGGGATACACAGTATCATGGGACTTCCTCTTCTTTCCCAGACACTGGATATTGTGCTTGCGATGGGGGGTAGGGTGGGAGGCAGGAGGTGGCGATGGGGGGGGCGGTGCTTGCCTGCTGGGTTGTAATAGCCTAGGAGACACTGGCCTCTCCTCTAAGAGCTCTTGTGACCCTCGGTCCTTAGCCAGTGATAATCCCCCCTCTTCTCTTATGTACATGTCTGTAATTACACATTCACAAATAAATCATTTTGCAAAAGCTACAGATAATACAGAGTGCTAAAAAAAAATTAAAAAAAAAGATAGTGTATCTTCCCAACCCTGACTGTGCTGGTTACTTTTCTCATTGTTGAGACAAGCTATCTGACAAGAAGCAACTTAAGGAACAAGGTGTGCTTTGTTTTTCTCATAGTTCAAGGGTACTGCCCATTATGGCGGCAGGAGCCTGAAGCAGCTGGTCACAGAACATCTGCAGTCAGAAAGGATAGACTGAAGGTTCCTGTTCCATTCTCCTTTTGATTCAGTCCAAGACTCCAGCCAGTGAGAATGGTCTTACCTCTAGGGTGGGTCCTCCCACCTTACTTAACCCAATCTAGATAATCCTTCCCAGACAAGCCCAGAAACTTGTTTCCATGGTGATACAGAGTTGACAATAACACCATCCTGGCCCCAGTTCCTTGCACAGTGGTGAGAGGCGGGGTGTTGCCCGTTCTATCTGCCAGGCCCCCTTCTAGCAGAGGAGGGGGTACCCGTGGCATTGTTGGAGGGAACAGATGCATGTCAGCTGTCATGCCGAGGGAGCCTGTGCACATCACATATGTACATATACTTTTCCATAAATGGGTTCATCCTGACTCCATGGTACTGCCAGCGTCTTCTTCCTTTCTCCTCCTCCTCTTTCTCTTTACATAATATGTCTTATCTTTGGATTCCTTTCTTTATTCTTGACACCCACTTGTTTCTCACAGCCAAACAACCGCTCCATCTCAATGGGCATTTTCCTTCCTCACTGTTTCCATGATGATGCGGTCAGTCTCCTCACATAGCCTCCTGGGGCCCAGGTGTGAACGTCCCTCGGGGAAGGACACCAAGGTGGACTTACTAGCCAGCAGGTCCCTCCTCCCTATCCCCTTTGCTGAGTTTGATGCCTGAGTCCCAAATTCCTCTGGAAGTTGAGCTGAACTGAAGAGAAATTCCTTTGCCTGGGAGTGGTAGGGAGTGTCAGTCCTGGGCTGAGGCCATGAACTTGACATATGCAGACACACACACACACACACACACACACACACACACACACACACACACCTACTACCTCAGCCTGCTGTGGGGAGCCTAATCTTTAACATGGATCATATAGTGTTAGTGTGTTGTGAACCAAGGACACCGAACCAAGTCCTCAGATATGTGTTCTAATACAGACCGACTTGGCCACAGGCATTGCCTAAAAGTATGGGCCTCAGTTTCTTTATCTTTAAATAGGTCTGCAAAAGGAGGAGGAGAGGAAGGTCAGATATGCTGCTGATGAAGGCCACTTTAATGCTTACTCCCGTGAAGAACGTCAGTTGTCCATCATTTCACCCTGCTTTACTCGTGGAGCCAAACAATGGGGAACCGACAGTTTGGAAGGAGCAACTGGCCCTTCTGGGTGAGGCTCGATGACCTCTGCCTTGGTCAGCAGCCACCTTTCCTCCTGGAACAGATGCTTCTGGCTCCTCAGCTGACCTCTGACGAGGGTGTGTCCTGAAAACTGAGCTGACAGCAGGCTCTTAACGCCACAGTATTCCAACTGGCTGCTGGCCTGCACCTGTCAGATGCCTGGCCGGGTTAAGCGGTCCCAGCAGTGAAGAAGAGTGTTCGGGACAAAGGTCCAAGGGTCACACTGTCAGGTTCGGATTCTGACTCGGTTCTCTCCCGTTGGCTAAGAGGACAGGAAAACACTGCCTCTTGGTTTCCTCACCTTTCCACTGGGGAGACTCTTCATTCAGAGTGCTGCAAGGAATAAAGGGAGTTTTCTTCTTTTTATTGCGTGCACAGTGTTCAATAAGCGCTTTTATTATCAGCATCTGGAGCAGAACCGTCCTGCAGGTGCCCAAGAGATGTGTGCCAAGTAGATGGCAGCTGAAAGAATCAGGTGGGGGACTGGCGCCAAGGACTGGTTTATTTCTGCCTAACTTCCTTTAAAACCCAAGCCTACGGTTCCTCTGGACTCTGCTGGCCTTCCCCAACAATGCCTTCAGTCTCCTGCCCTGCCACTTACTGTAGTAATTCCCTCATCTGGAATGTTCTCCTCACCTGCCTGCTGCCTACTCCACCCTTCATCCCAATCAGAAGGACTGTCCTCCTTTTTGTATTCCCAGGATCCTTCTCTGCTTTTTGAATCTCACATTTACATTTTCAGTCTGTATCTTTCTTGTGAATTCTGCACCATGGATTCAGTATCTCCATTTGGACACCCAGTAGACGTGACATTGACATGTCCACATGTCCACTCTTCACCCTCCCCTCAGCTAAGCCAGCCTTGCTCCCAGGTTCTCCCATATCAGTGAGCTGCCTTGTCTCCCTCCTCCTCCTCCTCCTCCTCCTCCTCCTCCTCCTCCTCCTCCTCCTCTTCTTCCATGTCCTTCTTCTTCTACTTCTTTCAACAGGGGTTTGCTACATATCCTAGGCTGGCCTCAAGCTCACTCCCAAACTGCAGCTCTGTCTTTCTCAGTGCTGAGGCTGAAATGTTTTAAACTGCTCTGGATGCTCTGGTGTCTTTCACACCCTGGTGCAGTCCACCCTGCATCTATACTGTTGCGATCTTTCTGTGACATCTTACTAACCCATTGCTACCACTACAGCCCAAGTCAGGGCCAGTGACTTCCACCTTTGCCCCTCTCTACCCACAATCACTTTCCCCATAGCAACCAGAGTAATTCCTTGTAAAACGTGCATCAAATCCACCAGTATTCTGCTAAGATTGCCAAAGTGGTCCACGGTTCCCTCAGAGTGAAAGCCAGTGCTCGGAACATAGACAACCATGTTTTACAAGCCATGTACCCCCGACTTGCCTCTTACTATATCCCTGGCTCTTTCCATGCATTCTGAGCTGCCTTGTCTCCCCCCCCCTCCTCCTCCTCCTCCCCCTCTTCTTCCATGTCCTTCTTCTTCTACTTCTTTCAACAGGGGTTTGCTACATATCCTAGGCTGGCCTCAAACTCACTATCCTCCTGCCTCAGCCTTGGAGGGTCTGGATTACAGGAGTGCACCATCATACCTACTTCTAGTCTTCCTTACCTTGTTTTCTTATTCTTAACAGTCTTCAAACATGCCCTGCAGTTGAGCAGTCAATAGCAGGTACTAGTCTGGGGTGGGGTGGTTGCTAGAAGCCTGGGTGTCCACTCTCTGCTAAGCCTGGCCATGTTCCTTTAACAGAGTTGTAGCACCTGTCCTAACAGCCCCTGACAGCAGACCTCCCGCCTTGGCAGCCCGCTCGCTGGTCCAGGTGCCAGCAATCTTGCTCTCTGCTGCCCCCTTCTGGAATGACAAGGCTAAAGTCACCCAGCTATGGCCGGACACTTGACTAACTTTACCCAGGGGCTTGGAAATGTTCTCTTCATGTAATACACTCCAATTACGTTTATAAAAATATTCCTCACCACTTGTAACTCAGCATACCCCATTTGCTTGTTACTTTCACTGTCGGAGAGCAGGAATTTGTCTGTTGGTTCCCTGATGAATGTCTATACTAGAGAAATGGCTGGTATATCTTACTTGGATGATGCAGGCACGCTTGTTGAATCAGAGAAGAAAGCACACCCTTTGCCCTCATCTTTCAGTGGATATAACTGCATGCTCATTTAACCCAGAGAGTCTAGATGTGTATCTCATTCTGTCAAGTAGACTGTGGGATCTTCAAGGGGAGGAGCCCTTGTAAAGCAAAGGCCATTAGGACCTGGCCTGTAGGCGACTTTGTTTGCACTTAAGCATCAGCCCTCTTAGTTTTCAACTCTATTCTGAGTTACCTTTCCAATGTCAGGAATTAGGATTTTTCACTTACAGGTGTAGATTCCTGGTTTTCATGAGAAATCAAAAGGTCTAGTTTTATTCTAGGTCATGTCCCCCTAAAAACCGAGCGGGGCCCTGATCCTTGGATTAGGCGTATCTCATACTATGTAACATGGATATGCCTCTTCCAGCTTTCTAAAGCAGATTGTCACCCAGGTGACTTCACTTGTTCATTGCTGGCTTGCCCCTTGTAGACACAGGAGTGTGCAAACCCTAATCAACTCTACACGAAGGGAGCAACACGCCTGTGATAATGGTAATGTGATATTGACAAAAGAGAAATGTGGGTTGAGTTGAATCCTGCTTTTACTCCATTTTCTTCCTTAACTACTCATTCTAGCAATGGATGCTGGTGTCTCCAAATACAGTTGTGGGTTTCTCCAATCATCTCAGCTCTGCTTTCTGTATTACTAAGTGTGATTATTAATTGCATACATATTTAAGATTGCGTGAGTCCCAAAGAAAATCTAAGGGCTCTGAAGGTACTATCAACCAACTTTTGGTTGCAAAGCTAAAGGTTATTATTAGCATACACCAAATGTGATTCTTTTCAAGTATATATGTAGTACATACCATGATAAATAATATTCCAGACTATGAAATTAACTTTCTCCACTTTATAAGGAATGAAACAACGCAAAGCTTATGCTCTGACCATTAAACCGAGGTGAATGAGGGAATGGCAGAGGGAAGACTCCAAATAATTAGAAAATAAAAATCCTACACTTATAAATACTATATAAAGCAAAGGTGAAAGCATAAAGGGAATTCTAGGTCTTTTTTGCACTGAGGAGTAAAACCACAATCTATAAAATTGGTTTGATTATAGCCAAAGAATAGCCTGGAGAAAATATGTAGTATTAACACTTACGAAAGGCGAAAAATCTTATAATGATAAACTTATTTACCAGCTTTAGAAACGTCAAAAATGATTAAATACAAAGCAAGAAGATATAAAGAAATAAAGGTAAGCGTAGAAGTCAATAAAATAGAGAACAGGAATGCAGAAGAAGAAATAATTTATAAACTTCTATAAATAAACTGTAACTCAAACTTCTAGCTAGTCTCAGGAAAAAAGAGAAGACAGAAAAAGAGAAAGAAGGGTTAACTATAGCTCATACTGAAATGGGAAGAGTAGGTTCTGGAATATGACTGAGAAAACCACTTGCCATGCAAGCATGAAGGTCTGAGTTTGAGTCTCGGGAACTCCTGTAAAAGCTGAACATAGTGGTGTGCGTGTCCATAATCCCAGCACTGCTAGTGGAGGGATGGTCGACAGAGGCAGGAGACTACTCAGGAGTTCACAGGCCAGCTAGCTTGGTGCACACAGCAGAGCAACAGAAATCCTGTCTCCAATGAGGTGGAAGGGAACTGGTACCCAAACTGTCCTCTGACCTCTCCACTTATGCTACGGAATGCACACTCCTGTATACACACACACACACACACACACACACACACACACACACACACACACACACTCACATGCAGGGGAGAATTAAAAGGTTATTGAAGGTATATTACAAACAAGTTCCTGACAATGTAATGTTTCACCCTGGCGTCTTCACACATAGGTTTCAATAGACCTTGTATTTATTCCTTCTCTGTTCATTGGCCTCCTTTGTGCACATCTTCTTGTCCCCAAGTAGTTCCCCATCCTACTTTTATGTCACATATATTCTATTAGTCTTCCTTTTTTCTCTGCTCCCCTCCTTTAAGCTCTCTTCCTCCCCTTTAATGGTCCCCTTTTACTTTCATCACACACACACACACACACACACACACACACAAACCGAGAATCCACATTATCAGAAAAGTATGTAATATTTGTCTTTGTGGGTCTGACTTACTTCTCTTAACATAATGACCTCCACTTGTATCCGTTTTCCTGCAGAGGTAGTGATTTTGTTTTCTAATGGCTGAATATGATTCCATTGTATACA
>CABHPH010151930.1:32806-43673 GCA_902168325.1 Peromyscus nudipes | reverse complement strand
TGTAAGTTGAAAAGAACAAAGTTCAGGGCTCTGAGTGTAGCATGATACTTGAATGTGAGCTCCAGCTTGCCCCATCCCCACCCCCGAATGAGAGACTTTGAACTCTTACGCTTTCTTTTGAAACTGGCCCGTAAGCTTCCAGGGTTTCCTCTATGGCTATCTTCTATCTTACTCTAGGGGAGCAGAGATTTCAGGTACATGCTTCTGTATCCAGCTTCACATGGGTCCTGGGGATCCAAACTCAGGTTCTTGGGCTCTCATAGCAAGTACCTTGTCCAGTAAGCCACTGCCCCATTCCCCCTGTTATGTCATAAGCTAAGTGTATATCTATCTCACTAGTTTCTCCTCAAGGATGATCTGCAGCCTTTAGTATTCCCCAGCTAACAGTCTTTGTCCATTCCTGAAATTTCCTGAACTCCTTCTGGATTAGGTCCCTCTACTTCTGTGTGGTCAGATCCTAATTGGATTTAAATTTCTTCTGAGAACTTGTGTTTCTACAACTTAGCAGTTAGCACAATCATAGTTACTATAACACACACACACACACACGTTTGAGAGTCTAGGATGCATTTATTTCATTTCTGTGCCTCCCCACATCATACACAGGACTGATCCAAAGAGCAAGAAGAGACTCTTGTGGCTTTACTGACAAATGCTAATGTATTCCTGTTACCAAATAACAGGCCTTGGTGAAAATGTGTGCTCCAGAAGAATCTCTTTATTTTAACTTTTTCTCTTTTCAATGTTTTAAACTGAGCTAGAACTGCAGCACTTACCCCATGCCCTTTCCTTCCCCCGCCCCCAGCTACCATCCTTGAATCCCTTCTATGTCCCTCTACCACTCCCAAGTTGATAGCCTCTTTTTTTATTATTGCTATATACACATGCACACACACATGCACAAGTATAAATAAATGCAACCCGCTGAGTCTGTTTTCTTATTTATATGTATATGGCTTCAGAGATAACCACAATGCAATATTTATAAATAAAAAATAAATATAAATTAAAAATATTTTTATTTATCTGTATGTGTGTGTGCATGTGTGCACATGTGTGTGGTGTCCCAGGGGCTAGAGTGATAGACAGTTGTGAGCCACCCAACATAGGTGCTAGAGACTAAATATACACCCTCTGGAAGAGCAGCAAGTGTTCTTAATCACTGAGCATGTCTCCAGTCCCTTAAGAAGTATTTAGATGAATTAATGGTCAGTTGTTCTTTATTCACCAGATAATATCTATGAATAGAGCGTCAGTGAGGCTACTAGTCACAACAGAAGGCAGCTGGAGCTGCATTATATGCCATCAGCCTAGGGTCCTTGTAACAGACATGTATTCCCTCATAGCTCTGATGCCACAAAGCCTACAATGAAGTTGTTCAGCATTTTGCTTCTTGGTAGAGTCTGTCTCTCTAGCTTGCCAATGATCACATTCTCTCTCTCTCTCTCTCTCTCTCTCTCTCTCTCTCTCTCTCTCTCTCTCTCATACACACACACACACACACACACACACACACACACACACACAGAGGGAGGGTGCTTATTTTTCCTACTTTCTCTAAGGTGCCTCTTCCTATTGGATCCAGGGCCCTCCTATGACCTCATTTAACTTTATTTACCTACTAAAGACCCCACCTCAGGGACAGTGTCTTAGTCAGTGTTCTATTGCTGCAAAGAGACACCATGGCCATGGCAACTCTTATGAAGGAAAACATTTCATTGGGGCTGGCTTACAGTTTAGATGTTTAGTCCATTATCATCATGGTAAGAAGCAAGTAAGTATGCAGGGAGATGTGCTGGAGATACAGCTGAACTTTCTACATCTTGATCCACAGGCAACAGGAAGTGAACTGGTTTGAGCTTCTGAGACCTCAAAACTCACTCCTACAGTAGCACACTTCCTCCAGCAAGGCCACATCTACTACAACAAGGCCACGTTTCCTAATAGTGCCACTCCCTATGGGCCAAACATTCCAACACATGAGACTTTGGGGGCCATTCCTATTCAAACCACCACGTGTCATAACTTAGAATTAAGGTTTCAAATTAAACACTGTTTTATGTTTTGTTTTTTTCATGTCCACAATGTTTTGAAAAAGAGAGGATAGGAAGTGAGCACAGAGTGAGGTGAAGGAGTCTCAGAAAGACACAGTGGTCATTAGTAGAATGTTCTAAAAGATGAAGCAAGTCATGGATTGTTGCACCTAGCCTTAAGAAATCAGATCCGTGATATCTGAACCAGTACTTTTCAGAGGAAAGTTGGTACAACATCTGTAAATAGATTGGATCACACAGGTAGGTTTTGGCCCTGGTATTTGTCTACACACGAGGCACAGAAGCAAGAGACCCAGTAGAGCAGTAGGTGTGTGTTACAGAGCCATTCTAGGAGAAGTCTACAGCTAAGAAATTCATCCTTAAGAATGCACAGAAGAAGAAAATGAGTGCTTATAACTCTATGAAATAAGATGATAAAAACAAGATAAGAATGAGGAAGTTGTGAAGGTAGCTGTTTTTTAAACCAATAGAGAATTTCCAAGGCAAGGTGATAAAAATATAAAGCAAAACAAAACGAAAACCATACATTTACCAAAAACCTTAGCTTTAATCAACTCTTAGACAGAAATCTTTGACTCCTCCAAGGGTCCATAACTATCTGTCCATGGCAAACCTTCACTAACAGACCTCAACGTTCTTCCTGCTCAGGTGACTATTTGCTCTCCTGTCTTTAAACACTGATTTTCATCTCCATGTCTAGCTAGACATAGCTGTCTCTTGGCTTTTGAGTTCACATCATAAAACCTTTCGAGTTGCAGTGTATGCCAGAGAGCCTCCTCTTAGGCAAATTTACATTAAATTAAGCAATGAACATTACATTTGCCTTTTACCTAAAAGCACAGCTGCTGGCATTTGGTATTGCTCTTCTGCATGAGTCCAAGTCATGCCCAAATATCAGTGCATATTTCATATATGCTCACCATCTGTGAGAGCTTTCATAGGTAGGAAGTATAGTGTAGGTCACTAAAAAAGTGCTTGCCTAAAACATATTGGGGACCTTGCTTTGAAGGCACATACTGTTAAAAAAAAATATGCTTTCTTATTTAATTTAAGCAAGGATAAGATCCACACACATACACACACATTAACATACTACTGAAACTGTATTTGGACACTCACTATAAACATACCAAGTTACATAGATAAGAAAAAAGCAAGCCTCTCTATTCTCTCTGTTATTTAAAAGCTATAAAAGTGATCAATCAAAAGAATACTTTTCCATGTTGAGGAACTCAGGGAAAATGTTATTTCCTTTGGAAGGTCTACCTCTAATCCATGACTTTGGCTTAAAGCACAATGTCATTGTCAAATCTGAAGGGCAAATTTGCTACATGATGATCATGGGGATGGCATAAATTGCATTCTTTCTTTCTCTCACTGAAGAGGTTATTATGGAACCAGAATTATTTTGAAAATGTCATCAGAGAGGTAGAAAAAAAGACTCTCACCCTCTGGGAAGAAGATAATAAAGGACTAACAGATTCTGGTGGGTTTTCGGCTCACCAAGGGTATAACCTGACTTTCAGTAAAAGCAAGAAAAAACAGAGCAAGGTCATTCCTTTGCATGGCTCTATTATTTTTATTCTGTGGTTAGGAAGCTTCTTGGAGAATGTTCAGTCTTTAAAATGGGTTACAATTTTAAGTACAAAAATATTTTTCTCTGAGGAAGGAATATATTTTTCTAGAGGAAAAATGATTGGATGCAGATAGCATTAAACAATTTGCAGCATTTTTATGGACACTAAGAACAGAGAGAGTTTCTGGGGAAGCTTGTTTACTTGAATTCTGTCCTGTCATAGACTTCCTTTATCCTCCTATACCTCTCAAGGCAGCATGCAGGCAGCCAAAGGTTTCCAAGCAGAGGCAGAGGAGTCTTTCCTATTGAAAGATGTGACATTTTTTCACACATATGAAGTAGGGTAAAAGAATAGATGTAGGAAAGTGTGGGTGAAAATTAGAGGCAAAAATGTCTACTAGATGTAAGGCAGGAAATGACAAGTGCAGGAATAGTGAGCTCAGCTTCTCATTTTTATATGCTCATGTAGGCTCAGCCCTACAAAGTTAGAGAAATTGGGAACATATGTTCTGCTATATTCTAGTTTGTGATTTTTGTCCCTGTAAAATCCTTAAAGTAACCTTAAGTGATGGATGCTTTAATAGATGAAAAGATACTTCTCATTGTGAGATTCTGAGTGGTATAGGGATTTGAAGGTGAAAATACTTGTTCATATTTGATGAAGAAATCAATGTTTAAGAACTGGGTGTTTTAATACCTTGAGTGAATATTTTCATAACTACACTTTATTGTTATAAAGCAATATTTCTTTTTCTTTCCCTGTGCTGGCAGCCTACCTTAGAATTATTTTCTGTGGCCATTTGAAGCTCTCACGTCCCAAGTCAGTGTGACTGCATTAGCTAATTTCATACACTTGCCAGCTTGTCTAGAATACAAATGTGGACCAATGTAGCAGAGCTGCCCTGTACTCTACACACAGTCCTTCCTCACAAAGCACAGGTCACTCCATTGGTTGGCAGTGTGTCTTGTCAGTGATCTCAAAATAAAATGGTGCTGCCAACAATGGCACTCTCAAGCAGATTCATTTCACTTAGGACCTGTGGACAGAGTGGAGGTCAAGTAGAGTTGAAAAGGTCAAGTGGCTCTCATACAGAACTCACTGCTTTTGTTCTTTCTAATGCTGTCACTAGTCACTGTGCCAAAGCAGCAGAAATAAGGAGCATGTGGGTTTGGCCTGAACTCTTGATGTTTTACCAAATGTAGGGCACATGCAAGGCTACTCAGTTGACTCTAAAGGTATCATTCAAGTTGAACTTGAAGTTCTCTGGCACCAAGGTAATTCTCAGTGCATAAATTGGAGTAAATTGAAAGCTACAGACCAGACTGTTCATTTACTGAAATCAGTAAGATAACAGGGCTTGCTGGTATGCGGATTCAGATATATTGAGAGTTATATGGATTTTTGAACTTACATTGCTAAAATCAGGAACAGACCTCAACTGCTGTAGACTTAGGTGTCAGGGTCAAGCTCAAATAGCTCCTAATTTGAATCTTGGATCTAATAGTTTAACTTATAAAATTTTGGCCCCCAAAGTTATATATTCCCAATGTAAAACTCCACTTTTTGATGGTTTAAATTTTCTTGTGTAATCCAACCCCCACACTTCTAAAAGAGAAAAAAATTTCTATAACAACAAGTGCTACTATGTCATATCTTGCTTTAAATCATGTGTTTCCTAGTGTTACAAGATAAAGTGCAAAGTCTTTAGAAAGGTGAAAAAAATCACAGAAAGTAGTTTTTAAAGAGTAAAATTGGAAATGTCTCACAGAGATAGACACCCCGCATGTGGGAACAACGAAATGGCCATGTTTGCCGAGTGCTTGCTGTGTGCTGCATCTACTGTTGTGCCCCTCACCAGCTCACAGCACCCATAAGAGAGTCTCACCCTTAATCATGATGTTATTGGCTCAGTTCCTTCATGATAGTTGGGTTTAATGGTCAGGGTTATTTTAATATTAATGGACAGTTTATAAAGTAAGCACTTAGATTAGTGGGTTTCAAACTATGAACAGTGAGAGTTCAGGAATAAAAACTAATTTTTTTACAGTTTACATTTATATTACATGGTGGTTTTCAAACTATAGATAGTGACATTTCAGGCATAAAGCTACTATTTTTACAATTAAGATGTTTCATCTTTATTGCCAACTTGCAACGACTTGGAATTTCCATGGAAACAAATCCCTGCATGTAACTGAGAAAAATTATCTAGATTAAATTAATTGAGATAGGACGACAAACCCAAGCATGGGTGACACCACCCTGGGATTCCAAACTGAAAGGAAAAAAGAGAGCAAGCTGAGGACTGTCATTCATCACTCTCTGCTTCCTGCCTCAGGTCAAGGTGAGACCAGCTGCTCCACATTCCTGACACCACAGTGTCCTGCCCTGCAGGACTGTACCCTTCCTCAAGCTGCTTTATCACAACAATAAGAGAACTATCTAACCCACATCCTAGGGACTTTAGGACTAGTAGAAGAAAATGCTAGGGAGGCTGAAGATAAATGTGATATTTTACTATAGAAACTCACCTTGAAGTCAGTGAACTGTGAGTAGCCAAAGGAAAATAAGGCAGACATACATTATTTGAGAAAGGAATTGCTTTGGTCAAAGACCTTCTGTTTACCAGTATTTCATAAAGGGCATGCTGTGGGATGGTCTGTATGTCAAACATGTTGCTTATTGGTCAATAAATAAAACACTGATTGGCCAGTGGTCAGGCAGGAAGAAGTATAGGCGGGACAAGGAGGAGAGAATTCTGGGCAGTGGAAGGCTGAGGAGACACTGCCAGCCGCCACCATGACAAACAGCATGTGAAGATGCCGGTAAGCCACAAGTCATGTGGCAAGGTATAGATTTATAGAAATGGATTAATTTAAGCCATAAAAACAGTTAGCAAGAAGCCTGCCACGGCCATACAGTTTGTAAGCAATATAAGTCTCTGTGTTTACTTGGTTGGGTCTGAGCGGCTGTGGGACTGGCGGGTGAGAGAGATTTGTCCTGATTGTGGGTCAGGCAGGAAAACTCTAGCTACAAGGGCAGACTGGGATTTCTGATCTAGAAAATTCTAGAGTGAGTCCCTGTCAACTATTCCCAGAGCACTCACTGGTAAAAGTATCTCCCTACTATTACGCAGAGTTCAGCTTCTAAGTAAATTATACACATTATCCTACAGTCATCATGAGAATAGACCCAGGATCTGAAGGTGCTTTAGTGTTCCTAGCAGAACCCTCATTGATGTCCTCAGAATCATTAGATATGTTACAGAGATTTATTCAAACTGAGAACAATAAGTTCATTTTAATGGGTTTGCACAATTTTTTTTATGTAAGTGGGATTTGAAAATAAACCATAGTAAATCCAATACTCCAGCATACTCTGAAGTGGTTAGAACATGGGGCAAACATATGTGTGATGCAAGGAGCATTGTCTTTTCCATAGCTTATTATTATTATTACTATTATTATTATTATGAAGAAGAAGAAGAAGAAGAAGAGGAGGAGGAGAAGGAGGAGGAGAAGAAGGAGGAGGAAGAGAAGGAGGAGGAGGAGAAGGAGGAGGAGGAGGAGAAGAGAAAAAACATGTTGCAGAAATACAGGAAATTGATTATATTCAGGTTCATTTATTATGAAATACTTACTTTCAGTTCATAGAAATGCATACAGAAAATTACAACAGGCCATGGTACAGAGAAAAATAGACCTTAGAGTGCTCAGCACTAAACTGGACAGCTACATAAAACTCTCTCCTCCCAAGGCTCAGGAATCCTTGTAGAAGAGGGGGCAGAAAGACAGATACAATCAAAAGACACAGCAAATGTGAGATGTAGGAGCTAGACGTGCAGATCATTTTACAGAAATAGTTTTTCAGAAACAGAAGGGCAGTTACACATACATATGAATTCAAAGGAGTTGAGATAGCATACATGAGTCCTATGCAAACTTCAGCCTGACAAAATCCTAGCCTGGAAAGTAGAGGTGGATTTGAAGTCCAATGCCTAGCTGAGGAGATATTGGAAATTAGTAGCTACTAGGAAGCAGAGTCAGTTTTCTTAAAGGGCGTAGCCCCTGGTGGGTTAACCAAGATCCAGTGGCTGGCTATACATCAAAGAGTATGTGGACAGCACAGACTATACCGTATGTGTTGGAAAGGAGCACATGGCGTTGCGTGGGAAGGGAAGGGTGGTGGGCCCGAGAACAGCAAGTAGAAGAGTGAATTTGATCAAAATACATTGTGCAAAAAATTCTCAAAGCATTAATTAAAAAGAGGAAAAAAAGTCTTGATGGTGTATTACTTCTGAATATATAAACTGGATGTTTGAGATGTGAATAGGAAAAACATTTGGTCTTTCATCTACTACACTTACCTTTCCCGAGTTTTCAGCAATGACACCCATTATTTTTGTGATGCAATTAGGCTTAACAGCTACAGTAGGATCTAAGAACTGCACTGTTGTGATGTCATCTTTGTGTGAACATTAGAAAGTGCACTGATGCAGTCTCACCACATCTTACCCCTCACTAAGGATTGTGGGGATATATTGTGTCCCCCAATATATTGTGCACCCTAATAAAGCTTATCTGAAGATCAGCGGAAAAAGCTAGCTACTATATTGAACATAGAACTCAGGCAATGGTACCACATGCCTTTAATCCTAGCATTTGGGAGGCAGAGATCCATATGGATCTTCTATGAGTTCAAGGCCACACTGGGAACAGAGCGAGGTGTGGTGGCACATGCCTTAAATTTCAACACTAATTAACCATAAAGGTCTGGAGGTCTGTACAGACAGACAGGAAATGATGTAGCTGGGTGACGAGAGGAAGTGAGATGCAGAACATAAAGGCATATAGGCATGGGTATACAGGAAGTAGCTATCTTTGGCTAAGGATTTCCAAGTGGTAAGAACAAGGCTGGATTCTTTTTGCTTTTCTAATCTCTCAGTTTTTACCTCAATATCTGGCTCCAGGTTTTTTATTAATAAGACTGTTTAGCAATTCGTCTTACAAAGGATCTTCTTGGATATGATCCAAAGCCACAGAAAATACAAGATGTGTATGGCTGCTGCCATCATAAGAAAGCATATTGTTTTACAATACATTTTTATTTTTATAAGTAGGAGCTCTCTAAAATAATGGTAAGAGCATGGTAAAATAAACACACAGACCAATAAAATAGTTGTTTGTTGATGTAGCTTGGATTCTAATGGCTCCCTCCGGGGAGGGGGTAAGAAGGCGTGGCATCAATGACACAGACACCAGGAGTCCATTGAAGGCAAATAATGAACTCATTTTTCAATAACAGGGAAGGCCTTATATACCCTTCTCCCAGCACCCAGCCTATGTGGTTGTCCCTCATTGGCTGGGCATGATCAGGAACTCTGACAGTGACCAGGAACTCTGACAGCTCCTGTTGCTAGGCCCTCAGGCAGACTCCAGGTTGGCTCTTAAGGAATTTGTTATGTGCATGCCTTGGCAACTTGTCTGAGCCAATTTCCTTGACCCTATAAGCCTACATGCATTTTACCTATTGATTTATGCTGTATCTTTATATAATTTGTACAGCAGAAAATTTGTTCACACCAGCAACATCAAAACATGTAATTGTGAGACCAAAATGAGCCATCTTAGAAATAAGACCAAAATGCTGTCACCCTAAAACTAAGGTCTGAGATTTCTCCTTTTATATACAGGCCAGCCATGAGTTACTAAAACTTGTCAGTTCAGATTCCAGAAACCAGGAAGTGTAAAAGTACAGAGTCACAAGGTAGTCACGATGTAATGACTGCCAGACTATGGAATGTCCTCTCCCTGGTTTCCAGGGTAACTGACCACAGAAATGTCCCCACCTGAGGGCAGCCAATGAGAAATGGTGGCAGGCAACCACCCCCTTAGAAGTAAGATTAAGCCATGATTTCTAGAAAGCCCCTAGAAGCAAGCCAATCAGAATTGTACCCGCACTAGCACCCCTAAATGATGTAACCTTGTGGTTTTTGCCTTTAAAAACTGAGCTTGCAAGAGGTGGGCACTTCCTCTAGCCTCCACTGCATTGGATCTGTTGGACGAAGTCCCTGCCTAGGCTTGTATTTGGATATCCCTAATTAAACCTTGCTTTTGCATTCCAGCATGCTCATCTTCGGTGGTCTCTCTGGGGGTCACGATCTGGGCACAACATAATTAACACATGTGATGGCTACAGAGTCAGTAGACAATAAGAATTCCTCACCTTCACAAAAATCCTAGGAGTCATTGCTGACCAAAATATTGCTGTGTGCCATGTGACTATTTTAATTGAGCCATGAAGATTCTAGTGTGTATGGAAAAACATATCCTAATGATTTTTTTCCTCTATGTCCTCTGGCCAGGCACTAGCAGATATTACTTTAACAAAACATTACAGTAAAGAACATAGAAAGAGCATAGGAGCATTTGGCAAATTGCCAGAGGAATGCAGGCAGTGCTCACATAGGAATGTGTGATCTACACAAGTCAGGAATGCAAAGAGAAAATCCATACCATCTCCTTTAGTGAGCAAAACAAAGTCAGCAACCCTATATTTTGTATCCTACTTGTAATTGACACCTATGTCCCAGATCTCCCACAAGTGCTCAGACTTTCGTAGGCCTTTTAGACAGGCAAATATTAGAAACCTCCTTCTAGTTCTTGACCTCTGCCCATATCTACATGCTGAACAGCTAAAAAATCTTGAAAAATGACCAGGAGTTTCCTTTCTAAAATGTTCTTTTCTGCACAAGTGAATGAATAATGATTTGAAAAATTACACCTTAGAGTAATTGGGATGAATGTGATATAATTGCATTATGTACATGTATGAATTGTTAAAGAATGAATTACAAGTATTTTAAGAATTAAAACATCACTTAATTATTCAAGCAATGAAACCATACTATAACATTATCTCCTATTGGAAGGTTATATATGCCTCAAAAATATCTACTTTAAGGCTAAAGAGAAGACTCAACAATTATGAGAACCTCATGTTGTTCCAGAGGACTCAAGTTAAAATCCCAGAACCTATGTTGGGCAGCTCAACACCTATAATGCCACCTCACAGCTCACACCTGATATTCCATCTCAAGAGAGACCAGATGTCTTTGGCCTCTGCCAGAACCTGCAGACTTGTATACATAATCCTATTCCATACACAAAACATGGTTAAACCTACATCTATCTATCTATCTATCTATCTATCTATCTATCTATCTATCTATCTATC
>CABHPH010151930.1:18329-32796 GCA_902168325.1 Peromyscus nudipes | reverse complement strand
ATCTATCTATCTATCTATCTATCTATCTATCTATCTATCTATCTATCATCTATCTATTCATCCATCCACTGATCTATCTACTTTAAAAATTTAATAGAGTTTGGAGGTAACAGAGCTCTTAACTATAGCTTAATTCAATGTTTAGAAAATAGAGAGTGGAGTTTGGACTAGAATGCTACAAGTAAAATCATGGAGTGAAAGCTCTCTGAGGGTCCTAGAGCCAAGCAGGCATGGCTGCCTGAGCTAGCAAAAAGAGTAGAATACATACAACAAGTGCTGTACCACAAAGAAAGGGATTAGGGCTGTAAGAAGAATTCGGAGGAAATGCTTCCTCCCATCCTCTTTTTAAAAATTGATTTGCTTCATGGTAAATAATACCAGTTCTAACAATTCATATATTTTACATCTGAAACTATAAAAAGATAAAATTAAGGTCAAAAGTTAGTGAAGGGAAAGGATGCAGCTCGGATAGCAGGGAGCATGTATACCATCTACAATGCCTCAGAGGCTCAGTTCCAAGACCCGAATAAAGCCAGACACATGGTCACAGGCCTGAAATCACAGATGCAAGAGAAAGAAGAGAATGAAGAGCTCAAGGTCACCACAGGCTACATGGAGTTTCAGGCCAGCCTAGGCTACTTTAGACCATCTCTCAAAAATAAACAAATTAATTAAATAAGAGATAAAGGTGGATTAAGATCAGCAAAAATAAGTACTAATGGCATGACCTGAACAGAGAAAAAATAAAAAATCCCAATGAAGTCAATTTATTACCAGCATATAGGGTTTCTTTGTTCTCTTTGGAGACAGATACTTCACATCCTGAAGTATAGGATTAGACTGAATGTCTGTTCAGATCTTATGTTAAATAGAGGACTCTAGTAATAGGCAATATAAAAATACATCTATGAAATGAAAGCCATACAACTCCAATGCAATCTTGGCTTAAATAAACCAAATCTTTTCATAGGTTTCCGAGCCTCGCATATGGTAGGCCAAATCAGGATGCAGTGTGGCTGCAGTTACAGTGTTTGTGGTACTGATCACTTGCCATCCACCATGTTCCTCCTCAGCAGCTGACACAGTTATCCCAGTGAGGCTATGTGTGCAATGATATAAATGACTTGAGAAACCATGATCTACTGTGCTTTGAAATTTTCATTCTTTCCTGTGAGTCACCTTTTAATGTGCATGTGTGTTTTTGTATGTGTGTGCACATGTATGTGCAGATGGCCATGCTTGTGCATGTGGAGAACATAGGTCAGCACTGAGTGTCTTCCTCTTGCACTTCCCATCTTAGTTTTTGAGAAAGGGTCTCTCACTGAATCTGGATCTCCCAGAGCGGCTCTACTGACTGGCCGGTGAGCTCTGAGATTTTCATCTCTTCCTCCCAAGCTCTGGCATTACAAGTGTTTTCTACTACATCCAGATATTTTACAGTGGTGCCATGTTACAAACTCATGTCCTCCCCTCCTCTAGCCACTAATCCCAATTTGGATGGAAGCCGATTACAGGTAGTAGAACAATGGAAAGGAAGGTGAGAACAAAGTTGTTCACAAAGCTACAAGTTGTCATTAAAAGATCGAAAGAACCCAGGTCCTTGAAAAATGATTTAATTGTGCTTATTATTACTTTGCTAATCCATAACATGGATAAAGGAGCATCTGCTAAGCCCACTCTCATGATTGTTATAAATATAAGATAAAATAGTATATAAGAACAGGCATTGAGCCTTATGCTATTATATTATAAGATGTCAATGCCAGTGTATACTTTCTCTCTGGAATAGAAATCGTTTTACATACTTTATCTATTAATTCTTCTAAGAAGTGAAATGATAAGATGAATGGAAGTCATTTAGGGCTAAAATAAAATTTAACTGAAATATGGCTCATATGCCCTCTAATTTCAATTGCCATTATCTAAGAGTATTAGAATTCTACTTTTTCACTGAGTTAATATTAAAGTCCAAAATCAGTGCTGGGAATATAGTTCAGTGGTAGAACATTTATCTATAATGCACGAGACTCTAGATTGAACTGCAGCAAGAAAATTCCACAGCCCAAACCTCACCAACTAAAAACAAAAACAACAACAACAAAAAGATCGCCATCGTGAGTGAGGATCCACGCAATGCAAGTACTGCATCCACAGGTGGAGCTTACACATTCCCTCTCTGCAGGGCACCAACCCCACCTTCACAGGCAAAGGTCACAATCCCCTTGCTCTCTGGTACCCTCATCCAGCCCTCCCTGGATCAGTGTAAAGCACCTGCGGATTCCCGGGGTGGGAGACTCACTGGAACAAGTTCTAGCCACAAGCATTCTGACTACCCTCTGGTTCTCTAGAACTTATGCAAATGCTGGGTAGGTGTGGTGTCCTACCAGTCCAGTGCTTAGAAATCAGAGGGAGCACCCAGAGTTAGCTGGACTGGACATGCATGTAAGCTGTAGGTTCAACTGAGACATAGAACCTCAATGAATCAGGTAGAAACTGAGCAAGCAAGGAACACTCTCAGCATCTGCCTTAGGCCTCTACTTGTACACATATACATGGGTGTGTGTGCACTTATACACACATGCTCCCCCACATGTAAAAGCACATACACATATGCACATATACCAAAGAGATATGGAAAAAAGAAAATGATCACCATAAAACTAAAAATTACAGGAATTTACTACACATCTTTCAACAACTTTGAATATTAATGGTCTCATTTCTCTAATTTAAAAATTAAAAACCTCAGGTTAGTACACATTGGATTTAGAAACAGGACCCAGATCTCTACAGTTACATTACCTACCAAAATATAAAATAAATAAATAGATAGATAAATAAAAAGCTTCTAGTGAGAAGATGAAAGAAGGTGTTCCAAGCAATTGGAACCAGGAAATAAGCAAGTGTCACTGTGCTGCTATCACAAAATAAACTTTAAACTGACCAGAAGAGACCCGTGCTGAACAAGAGAACGTTATGGTTCTAAGCACATATGTACCAAAGTTGCATAGCTAATTTCATGACAAAAGACTTCTAATCCCTGAAACATTCTCTTTTTTTGTATCATATATAAGATGAATATTCCTAAAGCTTCTTTCCTCTCTTCCCAGTCCATAAGTGAACCTTTCCATGCTTTCTCTTGTCTTGTATCCCAGGATAAAGTATTTCTCCACGCAGTGCTATCTTGATGTCAATTCTGACATAAGGGTGTAAATTCCTGTTCAGTAGGGAAGGCAAATAATATCCAGAGGTAAAATTTGTAAGGTTCCTGCTGCTGTGGTTCACAGGAGGTACCTGGTCACGTAGTACTTCAAAAACAATCCTATTTTCCTACTTAATTTTGCAGCAATACCGGTGGCAAGGCTCGTTCCCTGAACTTACACAGTGCAGTTATCACCTTTATTTCTCTCACTGACAAGCTTCAAATGACGGAATCACCTTCCAATCACCTTGATAGTCACAAAACTATCAAGGAGTCATATACAATTTGGCTAAAACTAACTTCACTATACTGCTATGGTCACATTTCTCTACTGACTTTCAGTTTATAATTTTCAAGTACAACAATCAAAATTTAATTAATTTTAGCAAAGAGAGCCGACAAGGACAGGCCCATTACAGGTGTCAGTGTGGTCAATAGTCCTTTGCTAGCCAGCATGGGTACACATTTCAATAGTCTTAGAGTTCTAGATTTTAGTACAATTGCTACTCTTTATTGGATGTGCAACCTTAAGCAAATCACTCTGAGATTCAGTTTTTGTAAGAAAAAAATATGATGTGTGCTCTTCTATGTGTCAGTTATGAGCGTGAAGAGTTTGAAAAGTCAGAGATCCTTGAGTCTTGGAAAATTCTAGTCTTTTGAGAAGAGACCTTCTAAGAACCATTAAACTAAGGTAGAAACACAGTAAGAAGGAAGATGTGTTTTCTGTGGACATCTATAAGGTAGATAATTTTAAAGCATCTTGTAATGTTCAAGTGCATGCAAGTAGTATAGCCTCAAAGGGGCGTGGCAGACTGTGGTGGTTTGAATGAGAATGGTGCCCATGGGCTCATAGATTTGAATGCTTGGTCACCAGGGAGTGGTACTATTTGGGAGGATTAGGATACGTGGCCTTGTTGGAGGGAGTATGTTACTGGGGGTGGGCTTTGAGGTTTCAAAAGCCCACATCAAGCCCAGAGTCTCACTCTTCTGCTGCCTGTGGATCTGGATATAGAACTAGCAACTACTTCCAAGGCACCATATCTGCCCGTGTTCTACCATGCTTCCCACCTTGATAATGAATAAAACCTCTGAAAGTATAATCAAGCCCCAATTAAATGTTTTTCCTTTTTAAGAGTTGTTGTGGTCATGGTGTCTGAGAGGAAAGGAGACATTTGGTAGTTGTTGTTTTTGACATTTTTTTTTAATTTGGTGTAGTTGAAATTTAAAGTCTGAGTCACATATCCATATAAACTGATAAAGCATACACTTTAAAATATTTAAAACACTCCAAAGAGTTTTGAAATTTTTTATATGCCATTTAAAACTGGGAATTATTCATAATGATAGAAGAGATCATTTTTACAACTTCAATCTACTTACCAAGAACTTTAAGTTGATATTCATAGATCGATATTTTAATGAATTGCATAAATTATTTCCCTTAACTTTATAACACAGTTGTTCCTGCAAGCTGTGTGCTGCCCGACTACTTCTCAGACTCTAAAATCCCGGGTGAAGATAGCCGGGAAATCAAGCAGGTTGAATCAAATGGCATGAAAACTGGTCCGTGTCTACAAAACAAGACTAAAAAAAATCAGGACTTCAGGCTAAAGAAATAGGATGTAGAAGTTTATGTTCCATAAGAGGACTCACTCAACACGTGTGGACTAGCTAGCAAGGTTTCTAGCTAACCTTGTAACAATTAACATAAAAATGTAGTAGAGGAAGGTAAAGTTAGAAATGACAATATCTATTAATTTGTTAAAGTATTTTAATTACAGCAGTCACTACTATTGGTGTGTTGTCGTAAAGTTCCATCTGTGCTAATGTTAAAAATCTCTGTAGCGATCTCTAATTTGGCTATACAGAGGACTTGTGCCTTCAAATAGCCTTTAATAGCTAATTTCATTCAGGATGAACTGACGTATCAGAAAGACATTTTACAGTATTGTATTCTAAATAGTAGGCACTGTCCTAAAACTTATGCAAGAATACATTTTAAGTCACTAAAAGATACCTGTGATGTAAGTGTTATTTCCAACCCCATTTTTTAACGATTAAATAGAGAATCAGAGAAGTTCCCTGATTATTGCAAATTTACATATGTAATCAATAGTCAAGCCAGGGTACTAATGCCAGGAGAATGGGTGTTCAGCAAAACTTTGCAGCAGTGAAGAAGTCAAGCTTATTAGTTCTTACTACCAGATAAAAAGCAACGCACACCACACCTGCCACTGCTACACCAAGAAATGCTTGCAAAGTTCTTGGGACACAAGAGGGGCTAAAATTGATTCTGGCTAAGGATTGGAAGAATGAGGAGAAAAAGACTATTTTTACAAAGTCAAGTCATTTTTACCATCACCTCCCCCTAATACAAGAATAGAATATATTAGAATTAAATCACGAAGAATAAGTCTCATAAAATTTTGCCTTGCTTTGGAAACAAGGCTCACCTTTATTTTTGAATGACTTTCATTTTTTCCACTTTTTCCCAGAGACATTCAGAACTCAAAACCACCCTAGGCTGTTGTTCAGTTCTCTGAAGATTGGCTTTGAAAATGCATGAAATTAGTATCTGAATGTACTGGTGTGTTCAAGTTAGTCTTTTTGGAGAGCTCATGCTTTTGTTCGATAAACACTCTTAAGGAATATGCCTTCAAGTCTAGAAAAATGTCAAGTTCTCACTCACAATAACGATAATAAGAAACAAACATTAAAATCTAACCTGTGCAGGGCACTGGTTTTTAGTGTTTTCTTCACCTTTTCCTCACTAACCCCTTTTTATGGTAATATTTTTGAAAATGAGAACATAGAAATTTTACAGGGTACTTTGCACATGTGAGTACAGGTGTTTATACACAGATTTCTTTAACATGTTAGCACGTGCATAACTGTTCCTGATTAACATAGAGGGTTGTGGTTTGAATCAACTTGTCAAGATCAATTAGAGACCAAATGCAAATACATAAATTTGTTTGTTCACTGACTTCTCTACACTAAGTGCCTACTATGCACTGAGCACTTGATTAATTAATCTAAGATTAAGGAATAACAGCCATATCAGAAAAATAAATTATATCCACATTTTATTTTAACATATCTTTTAAAAGGTGATGGTATTGGCTCATAAATCAGGATTTCTAAATCAATTTATTCTGTTCTCCTACTGTTCAAATCCATTATTTTAACAGGGAAGTGAAAGTAATGAGTGACATTTTAAAATGACTTTTCAATACAACTGAAGATATAAAGTACATTCTGTGTCCAACCTGAGCAGTTAATCTGTGTCATGGATCTATTGAACGCTGAGGAGAATAGAGTGGTATTAGCAAATATCACTGAAATGGCACTGACTCAAAAATGGAGAAGCAAAAATTGAGTGATCAGCTCAGAGTAATGGCAATGACAATAATGAATCTTCTTATAATTATTTTAATGGTTATATTCACAAGTCTCTAATTCTACCTTGTGAATTAGTTCTTACATTCACAATGCATTGAAACAGAATAAGGTTACATTTTTAATTTGTAGATATGGTGATAGAGAAAAAGGACTGTATTTATTTCCTTCAATACATATCTACCAGTGAACTTTTAATAATAAAACAGCACGTGGATGCAGAAATTTACTTATGACCTACATTTGACAGCTCATTCCTTCCCACAACCCATATAATTACTATTCCTATCTTTTGTGTTTACTGTTCCTTTGGCTATTTTTTTTTGGAGTATACACATTTATTAAAAAATGTCTTTAGCTTAACAAAAATAACACATTAATACTGCAGTCTTTTATCTTTTCTCTACTTAACACTTGCTTATTTAGCAAATATTTCATTTGTTAAATTCATAATAGACATGAAAGCATGAGAAATAATCACTAACATACAAGCACAGAGCGAGGGGAGGACCCACAGATCCAGCATTCTAGTTCACTGCAGTAACAGTAAGCTACGAAGTGAGAGCTGGGCTCTTCCACGTGGCAGGGCTGAAGCAGAAGGGACCTCTGTTTGGCCTACAAACTGGGAATTCTGTACCGCAGAACTTCATACTATCCACTCCCAGACAAGCCACCACTTATCACTGCACTACAGACTTGAAACTGAAGCTTCTCCCTTGAACTGCCTGGTGAGTTAGCAAAATTTGAAGTCTAGTACTCAAAGAAATTGCAGCATCTCAACTTTCGAAAATACTTTTTAAAAATATAGATGTTAATTTAGAATATGGCTGTTCACTGAGAACAAAGTCCTCAGAGTTGGGTGGCACTCTAGCATGCGCAGAAAGGCTTGACAACAAATATTTCTCAACAGTTGCTTTGGGTATTTCTGAAGGTGACCTTTAAAAGGCAGCACTAACTGGTCACCAAAATACATAGAAGGATTGTTCTCACGTACAATTTCTTGTTCAGTACTTTAAATTTGTTCAGCTGGTCTTTGTTTTATCCCAAATATTCCCAGATTAAAAGAAATTGTTCTAAAGATTATGTTTACACAATCAAAATACATTGAAAACTGAGGCATTTATCTAAGACAATTCAGGCATTATGTTAGGAAAACAATCCCTCAACAGAATCACAACTGCTAACTGTCTACATCAAATATATTCTTTAGCCCTCATTTTTATTTATTGCTCAGGTTAGGGAATGTTTTCTGAGTAGTTACAATTGGTCCTCAGACCCTTCAGTTCTATGCCCATAGAACCACCAACAATAAAAATACATATTGTCTTATTGGGTTTTGTTGTTGATGTTTGTTTTACTTTTAATTTTTTGTTTTTGTTTGGGGGGTGATATAAAGGGAAAAAACATGAAGTTGGGTGGGGAGGATCTGGGAGAAGTTGAGGGAGGGAAAATATGATCAAAATGTATTATATATTTTTTAATTAAAAAGTTTATGTACTGAACATGCATAGATACTTTCTGTTGTGTTTCTGAAACAGTGCAGTACACTGAGTATTTACACTGTGTTCACAACATATTAATTTCTTGTCCAATCTAAAGATAATCTATAATATTCACAGGGATGCATATAGGTTTAATAGAACTTTACATAAAGACTAAGGCAGCTGAGGATTAGGTAGCCATGTGGCTCCTGTAATCATTCATATGGATGAGAAGGGATGCCTGCATATGCTGGGCCTGCCTTTGGGGTGAGTGTCAGAATAGCTGACCTTTGATAACAGACATTAATTATTTATCATATATTTAAATTCCCCAAAATATTACAGTCAATTAATAAAGAACACAATTGTTTATTTTTATTAGCTTCAGGTTTTCTGCATACTAAATCCTAGCAACAACAGTAATAACATCTAATCTTACCTGAAAAATACAAAGAAAAGCAAGTAATTATCCACTTAAAACAGCAAGATGAAAATAAATTCCAGATACAGCAACAGTGCAAGCAGGCAAACAGAATGCTCTGATTAGCTCATTTGGAAGGTACGGAAGTGGCAAGCCGAAATCTACTGGGAAATGTAGTACAGCACCCAGTGGAATCAGGAAGTAAATAACTACAAATCAGGGAAATGTTCACTGAGAAGAAGTCACACAAGTGAACATTTGCAGTTTCAAGCCTTAACAAGTCCGAGGAAGCACATGCTGGCAGAATGTTCACGTCTGAAAATGACAGACCAAGTTATGCCATGCTGAAGACACAAGAGGAAGAAGAAGGAAAAGAAAAGAAAATTTAGAACTTCCTACAGAATTCAATGGAGACAGCATTTAGGTGTGTACAGTTTTTTTTGTTTGTTTTGTTTTGTTTTGTTTTTTAATGTCTTTCATTCACACAAGGGCCTGTTTAACTGACCGAGAATTTGTGGACAGATTCTGTCTGACTTTGTTTTACATATGGATTCCATAACATCAATGCACAATGACTCCAAATGTAAATTTCAAAGCATTTCTTTTTTGGGAGGAACCCTAAAGGTGAAGCTGGATAGGATACTCAGATATTTAAAATATCCTCACATCTATATTCACCTAAAATATGCCAGTATGCTGTAGTCCATTATAGTCAATGCTTTTCCTTGCTGGGATAAAAATTCAATTGAACCACAATATAGAAAGCTGAAAGCACATTTTTAATATTTAATTTCCTTATGGAGTCATGAGGTCAGATAGGAAGAAAACTCATCTTTAAGGGAAAAGAGAGAATCTGCAAGTGAAATAAAATGTTTATGAGTATTACACAGATAAATGAAACAGAACACAGATTAAAAAAGAGGAGGATCCTTATAAATCAGACTTAAAAAATGAAAAAGCACCCCCCAAATTATAATGGTCATTTGGTGCATGCAATAGTGACTTTTAAAGACATTTCAGCCCAATCCTGAAAGTGGAGTACAATATGTAATGTCCAGTCAGCAGGAAGCCATTAGTGCAAGAAAAACATTCACTTGGAAACTTATAGCTTATAATTTTTAAAAAATTCCTTCAGAGAGAAATGTCATCACAAAATACAGTGAAGTCATTTTTTAATTATTAGAATTCATTTATCTTCAGATTACATAATTAATTCATTTTATTTCTTACTTTCTAAATATACCAGATAATCCTACAGGTTAAACAAAAGAAAAAGAAAAGTTAATGAAAATAATTCAACACATTTATTTGAAATATTCAGCATCCAACAGTATAGGATTTAGGTCTTTTTTTCTGAATTTATAGGACATTTTGCCATAAATACTTCTAGACAGTATGTTTGCAAAAACCAAAAACTTTACTCAGTATAACACAGCACATGGGAAATGTCAGCTGTGGGACATGGAAAGAAGACCTTATACTGGCTGTAGTGGAGAATGTGCCTTCACCAGCCAATTGTGGGCTCCTTTGCACCCTATTCCCCTTGGTGCCTGCCATTACCCATCCATATTACCTGTTTCTATCAAGAATCCTGTCACCTTATTTTGGTTAGAATTCCCACTACCTCTGGGACTTTCTCTTGCTCATTAGTAGGAGACACATCTCAGCACATTCCCTGATCCCTTGGTTTTTAAAAACCACCACAACAGCAGTTCTCAACCTGTGGGTTGCAACCCCTTTAGGGTTGAAATGACTCTTTCACAGGAGTTTCATATCAGATATCCTGCATATCAGATATTTACATTGTGATTCATAACCTTTAAGTTTCAAATCCAGGACAAGCAGCTGAGGTGCCTATTTAACATATCAAAGTGGACCAGGCTGGCAGGTTCTCATTGTTTTTGTGCCTAGAAATAAGTATACCAACATGTCTTAGTGAGGGTTTTATTGCCATGATTATGGCAACTCTTATAAAGGAAAAAAATTAACTGGGGCTGGCTTATCGTTCAGAGGTTTCATGGTAGGAAGCATGGTGGTGTGTAGGCAGACATGGTACTGGAGAGGTAGCTAAGAGTTTTACATCTGGATCCACAGGCAGCAGGAAGGGACAGTGAGCCACTAGGTTTGGCTTGAGCTTCTGAAACCTCAAAGCCCACCACCACAGTGACACATTTCCTCTAACAAGGCCACACCTAGTCCAACAAGGCCGCATCTTCCAATAGTGCCACTCCATATGGGCGTATGGGGGCCATTTTTATTCAAACCACCACTCATTTTCCAGCTTTTTGTACTCATGCTTCAGCAGCAAACAGTCCCTTTGTCTTCATGACTTTGTGATTATTTTATTCTCTTTTATGTAAAGAAATTAAAAGTAATACATTTCTATATGTTATATTTTAATGAAACACTCTGGAGTAATTATAGATACATGTACAGTTGTAATATATGATATAGGAGGATGTTGCAGTCACCAAGGTTCTGATAGACAGAAGGTAGATGGATAGATATAGATACATAGATGATAGATAGATGATAGATAGATAGATAGATAGATAGATAGATAGATAGATAGAAATAGATATTGATAGGTTGTTATGAGAATTAGTGTGAATGATTATGGAGACCAGGGCATTCTACAAAATGATATCTGGAATCTAGAGATCCCTCAGAAGTATGGTGTGATTGCTTCATCTCTGAAGGTCTAACAGCCAGGTCTCCAATGTGAAAGGTCAGGAGAAGACATGTTCTGGATAAAAACAGGAGAATTTTTACCCTCTCTCTGCAATTTTCCCTGAGCCGTAGGTACAGGTGTGCTTTGAAAATGTATCCAATGGGACTGAGTTGCACAACTCTGCATTTTGATTGGTTGTAGTTTTCTGTAGTTAGTGGTTCTCAAACTTCCTGATGCTGCAATCCTTTAATACAGTTCTTCATGTTGTGGTGACACCCAACCATAAATTTATTTTCATTTTTACCTCATGACTGTAATTTTGCTACTGTTATTGAATGAAAAATGAAATGAAAAGGAAAAGAAAGGACATGACTGCACCTAGGTATGGTGGAGGAGAAAGTTTACTGTAGATATGTGGGAGAGCATAGTCAGGGGCAGGGACATCTGGGCAAGTCCAGAGTGGACATGACCAGACTGAGCTGGGCCATGAGGAAGAGAGGGAGGGAGGAAGGGAGAGGAGGAGAGGGGAAGCAGGTGTAGCAGCCAGGAGGCTAAAAGTACAAAAATGCAGGCAGGTAACCAAAATGGCTGGATTATATATGGAAGAGCCTCTAGGGGAAGGGCAGCCCAGCCCCTGGGCTGGAGAGTTCAGGGAAGAGGGTGGGGAATGTGAGCCTTTAAATAAGTAATTTATCTTTTAAATTTTCATTTTACATATCAGTAAAAGAAAGGTTAAAGTTCCTACCACAGAATGAAAAAAATGTGTTTGTATAAAGATATTTTCACGGGATTGGGTATAAACACAGATTCTCCATCAACAATAGTCACTGAATCACTTTCAGATATTAAGGTGGGAATCAGGCAAAGGCTAATCCTGGTACCTCCTTGAGTAGTGCAGCCATGAGAGACAAAATGAATTTAATGATATAGGATACTGTAACTATTTGCACAATGGCTTCAAAACCAACACTGTGTGTGCCAGCTAGTTTTTGTATCAACTTGACACAAGCTAGAGTCAGTCATCTAAGAGGGGGGAACTTCATTGGAGTACTTGTCACCGTAATATAGGGCCATAGGCAAACCTATAGGACATTTTTTAAATTAGTGATTGATGTGAGGGAACCCAGATCATTGTGGGTGGTGCCATCCCTGAACTGGTTGTCCTGGGGTCTATAAGAAAGCAAACCGCACAATTCATAGGAACTAGCCAGTAAGCAGTACTTTTCCATGCCCTCTACATCAATCAGCTCCTGCCTCCAGGTTCCTGCCAGGCTTGAATTCCTGCCTCGCTTCCCTAAATGGATTCTGACTCAAGATATGTAAGCCTAATACAACCTTCTTCTCCAGGTTGCTTTTGATCACAGCATTTCCTCACAGCGATAGTAACCTAAGGCACTGCTGCTAACATATTCTGCCAAGGGTCCTTATGCATTTTATTAGTATGCTGTAACAGTTAAAGTGGTAGGGATGCATCAGGTAAAACTTTAAAGTGTGGAACCATTAATAGAGTCAGAGAGAGTTTTATATATCCACGGAGAGAGTGATCCCTCAATATAGTGAAAACACTTGCCTAGTTGAAAAGATCAAGCTAACTAGAAAACCTTTGATCCAGCTCCCAAAGCTAGAAAATTGGACCAATTCCTCCCCTTCTTCCATACTGCACAGACAGCTCTTGCTTCTCATCTTCTTTCTAACCTGCCTCTTGCTCCCTTTTGCTTTGACTCTCCCCTGCTAGCAGAAACACAATAATTTTCACCTGTTTTTACACAATAGCCTTTGTACCAAACTCAGTAATGACTAATGTTTCTCCACTTTGCTTCCACATGAGAACACGATTTATGATGCTTATTCCTTTCTGTTCTTAAGAATCCCAGTCATAACTACCCGATCAGAAGAAATCTGCATTGGCTTCTCACTGACTACAGAATAATATCTTAACACTTCAGCATAGCACATTACTTCCTATGGTCCTGACAAAAGAGACCACTGACCCAACTCTGATGACTCACACACCTCCATGATCATGAGCAATTATTTCTCTTTTACTTAACTAAGAGTCTATTTATTTGTAAGGCTGCTCTCAAGCCCTGACTCCTTTCAAAAACCTCTTTTTATAGCAGACATAAAGAAAAGCAACCCTCAGCTTCTGTACCAAGTCATCAAACAAATGTTTATTATAATTCTTATTATTTCACTGACAGTTAAATTTCACTTGCATCAAATGTGTACTGCATGTTGTTTTTTATACAAATATAAAATACTTACAGGCTAATTTTTTTCCAGGATGCTCTAGACCACAAGGCACATATAGAACACTCAAGTATCAACAACTCATAGATTATTTTTTAGTAAACAAATAGAAGAATTCACTTATGCGTGTAATGGTGTAAATATATCCTCTAGCAATGTTCTAAATCAATGTTTGGTAAAGGCAATTTGAACAAGATAAACTTGGGGAAAATAGCACTATAACATTATTGAAGCTTTACAGTATTATCATAATATTCCCTAAATGCAAACAACCAAGCCATCCAACTCAGACAGAAGGGCAAGTAACAAACAAGCAAACAAAATGCAGGAGAAACCAGGAAACAACAAGGGCTTAAAGAAGAATGATTTTCAATCTGAAAGAAGAAATGAGAAGTTACTATGAAAAGTCTAAAATAAATGGGAAATTATATTAACTATATAAGTATAAACAAAATAAAAACTCACTATTGCATAAGATGAAAAAAAGCTAGGTATCTCATTTTTCTATCTTTACTCAAACAACAAACTAGTAAATGTTATCAATGGTCAAAGAAAAACACTTTGAATCTGTTGCATAAAGCATACAGTGTTAAGTATCATTGACAAATAAACAAATATAGGGTGTATGTTCTATAAATGTAACAGAGAAACATACAGTATAAACTATGTTCAAGAATAAATATAAACGTCCTGGAAAGATGACTCAGTTGTTCAAAATGCTTATTGTTCAATTATTAAACTAGCGTTTGGATTCCCAACAACCATGTAACAAGCCAGGCATCTAGCTCATGCCTGTAACCCAGTTTAAATGCAGGGCAAAGACAGGAAGGTCCCTAGGGCCTGCTGGCTTCCATTGTAAATGGAAATATGTAAGTCCTACATTTAGGCAATGGTTCAGCTTAAAGGAAAAGGCAGAGAGCGTAGTGGAGGAGAGATGACACTCTCTGCATCTATGTACAGGCACCTTCACCTTCACACATATGTACACACACAGAGACACAGACACACAGACAGACACACACACACACACACTCACAGACACA
>CABHPH010151930.1:0-18319 GCA_902168325.1 Peromyscus nudipes | reverse complement strand
CACACACACACACACTCACAGACACACAGACACACACACACACACACTCACACACACACACTCACAGACACACAGACACACACACACACAGACACACACACACACACAAGTAAATAAATCCTTAATAAAAAGAATTTTGTGGGGTGTATATGGTGTGATTCTAATAGGTAGCACTATATTCTGTGCAGTTCCCTAAGCCAGTGTGACACTGCATCATGACCAAAGAACTTTTACACAAAGACATAATTGGTTATAAAATATTATGTCGCTTCACTACACTATTATGGTATGTTTAACACATTTAATAATTGCCCACTCACCAGCGAGTCCATTGCAATAAAGTCCTATTCTCTCATTGGTATGTTTAAAATAAATCCTATCACAGTTTGAAAAAATTCAGATGGGAGACTCTGGCTCAATCTTTCATACTAGAGAAAAAGTTGACATTTGAAAAAGCAAGAATGAGTCTTTATCTATAAAATTAACGACTTTGAAAAAAATTAAAGACTTTTTTTTGAAATTTAAACAGCAATTATTACTCATTGGAATATCCCCTCTTTCCAGTCCAAAAATTTTTGGAGGAAATTGCTTTTTATCTCTAATCAGTTTTATGCTTAACCAAAAGCTTTCTTGAAACATTTCAATGAATATGGCACACCAGAAACTTCTCTGTGGAAAGATGAAGCTGAAACGAGCCTCGGGATGACTAACTTCTGATGCAAATAAACCCAAATGTCAAAACAATGCAGAAGTTACAAGCCCAACTGTGAGCTGAGGAAGCGATTCACAGTACTTCCTAGGCCCGCATTTATTTTATAGCTGCCATATGAGATTTTATTTCTGGATGAAAGCTGCATTGATAAAGAGGTTTAATTGTCTGTCAGCATGCCTTATGGTGAAGTTGCTTCATTTACTTCAAGTCTGAATCTCATTACCGGTTCAATTCTCCAGGCTCCCCTCCATCGGAAGGCGGTGCTTAATTAGTGAAGCCCCAGTGACGAAGGCACACCAGGCTGCTTTCTGTTCCTCCTGCTCTCCTGATGAATCTAATAGACTATTGATTTTCCATCCTCAAATGGATCAGACACCACTCAGTCATGATATTCGATGTCCATGAACTTCAATTCCCAGCTTTCATGAGCTGTCAGCCCTATCAAGGCCATCCAATCAACCAATCAACAGACAGGTAGCACCTGTGTTTGGAAATGTCTTTGAAAGTTATGCTAAAATCCAATTCTTTGTTATTTCTTCCTCCAAAAGAGATTCTATTCCTATCATCATTTTTTTCTTATTTAGCATATGAATAAAGCTTTCATTTCCTAACAACTACACTTGGAAAGAGGTGCTTGCATTTGAAAGGTTGATTGTGTTATCTGCAGACAAGCCATAATTTTACTCAAAACTAATTCTACCCTTTTTCCACGTCTGTAATATTTTGAAAATAATCCGACACTATAAACAGTTAGAACTTGTCAAAGCAAATAGATCCTTCTAATTTTAGCCAAAAGATCTTTATTAATTTCAACTGTAGTCTCAAGAGATGATTATTATATTAAAAAGTAAAGGGGAAAATGAACATCTTACATCTTTCAGTTACACACACACACACACACACACACACACACACTTTTATCCCAAGAAAGTGGGGGAAAGCTGCTATTTCTTTCAAATGCAAATCAATTTGTGAGGCTGCACCTCAATAATACTTTCATCTTCAAGAAGAATTGCAGCCGTGTGGGCTTCTTCTATTCAGAGGATGAAAACATTGAACTTTGACATAATTTTAGAAAATAAATATTCACTATGCAGCAAAAACAAATTATGTATGCTTTCTGGCTGGAGTGTCTTTCCTTCTCACAGGCTTCTTGAAGCCTTCTCCAGATACATTTGCTCTATTGAGAGCTCCTAGTCTTCTTCTCAGAAACATGAGCAATTTCTCCATGCCTGTATCAGTTAGGACACTTAAAATGCATAGAATGGCTATATAAAATATTATCCTTCATTGAAGATGACTGATGCATTTTCCTTTATTCTCTCAGTCCATCATTCTAGTCATACATGGATTTGTTAATTGTGCATTACAGGTTTACAGTGTGAGAAATACCATGACAGGGACCAAGAAAAAAAGAAAAACAAATGAAAGCCCTTGCATTGAAGAAGTAAACAGACCAATAAAGAGAGTAGCAGATAGTTACAACACAGGGCCATTGTTTAGGTAAAGGAAAAAGCACTGAATGATTGAAGGATGATAAACTAACTAGCTGGATGGCCATCACTGTGAGATGATTCCAGCACTATGTGCTTTGACATAAGCAAACCAAAACCTAGCTTAGTGTTCATGGTGAAATACAACTTAAGATTAACCAATCAAAAACAACCTAAAGAAGGGACTTTAAGACTCTACATTAACCAATTAAATGCTTTATTTGTCTTATGCCCTGGAATGTCTTATCAGGCTCTTCCTCTGGTGTACCTTAGCTGGAACCCCAAACGCTGTGGCTCTTCACTGTCCAATCATGTCACTGCCTGTTAAAAGACATTAAAGTTTGTGTCTAAGATTATTAACCGAATCTATGATGTACTACTTTGTATACATGATTGGATAAAAGAATACAAACTAATGTAAGTTTTAAATCATCACCCCAGTTCTATAGATGAGTAAATTATAAGCTACAAAATTCAGTAACATGGGCAGGTTAGACAGCTCAGCCAGTTGTCAGTCCTGACAGCCAGAGTTCATTACCTAGGACCCACAGGGTGAAAGGAGAGAATCAACTCTAGCAAGCTGTCCTCCATGCGCTACTGGCATATACACAGAAGGTTCTCTCTAAATAACTTAACTAATGAAAATATAAGAGAAATTTATACAAACTAAAATTCATATTCCCTGTCTCTATGTTTACATCACATAATTTGTTAGAAAATAGAGTTTCTGACAAGACCTGGCTGATTGGAAAACAGACATACTCCAGCCTTCTTGCTTGGCCACATAGAGAGATGATGCACAAAGCATGGAGAAAGACACTAGCCATGTAATACGTTAGTCAAACAAAGTCAATGTGCTAGGTTGGTAGGGAAAAGTGATATCAACCAAATGGAATGCTGGCAAGTAGACAAGTTGTAATTGTCCTTGATAAATGAGGAAATATTTCATTCTGTCTAGAATGGAGATTTCAGGTAGCAAGAGATAATATTTTAACTGATCTCCAGGAACCATGGAGAAAGAAGTAAAGTGTTCTTTGGACCCAACTACAACCTGTATAAAGACTTGGTTGAACAGGGAAAACAGCCCTGGAAGTGGAAGTGGAAGCCAGGAATGGACTTAATTATAGTATTAATTCAGTAGGAAGAACCAGATCACAAGCAGCTCTGTGGGCACAGTGAGGAGATTTAACTTTATTCAGATGACATAGGGAAGAAAATTAAATTGAGAAAGATGGGATGAACTAGTCCTTTACTTTTGAAAGATGAAAAAACAGTTGGCTGTTGGGCCAGTACCACGTGGATAACACTGTTGCTACCATCTTGAGGTGAACTCTAAACCCCTTGAGTCACATGTGCAACAGCTTTGATTTCTTGTTGCTTTATAGAAGCACAAAACTCCTTATGCCTTGTTCTTTCCCAAGTTGGAAGCTCAGATGGGTAAAGTCTTGGCCTGAGACCCCCTTCCCTCTACTCCATTGCAGATCACACCTCTGCTCATGTCCTTATCTACTTCAGCACAAGCCTTGGCTCCAACGTGAAATTTCACGATGCTCTTTTTTCTCTTCCAACTGTGTGTTTTCTATCTTTTTGCCTCATTTGCTCTTTTTCATTATAGTCTTGCATAAGAGCAATTGCTAATAACCAGTTGACATAGTCACTATTAGGCTGTATTGGAAACTCAGTCAAATAAATATCTATGTTACTTTTTAATTTATGCTTAGGCAAGTTCTTTTTTTATTTTTTATTTTTTTGGTTTTTTTCAAGACAGGGTTTCTCTGTGTAGTTTTGGTGCCTGTCCTGGATCTCGCTCTGTAGACCAGGCTGGCCTTGAACTCACAGATCCACCTGCCTCTGCCTCCTGAGTGCTGGAATTAAAGGCGTGCGCCACCACCGCTCAGCGCTTAGGCAAGTTCTTATGTTGAAAGCAGAAAAGCTACATTATTTGCCAAAATATCACAAGGATGGTTTCTAGCTCTAGTATTGATATTGTTCTTTTCTGAATCCTCTTGAGTTTGTATTCCACAGTCTGCATAACTCCCAAGTCTGTCTTCCAAGCTCTTGCTAGGATAGCCCACTAAGATCTGCTTACAGCATTCAAATGCTTTTCTAGGCTAAAGTTCCAAAGCTTCCATAGTCTTCCCAAAAAAGCACATGACCAGGTCTGTCACAATAGCCCATTCCATGGCACCAACTTCCTGTATTAGTGAGTTAAGTATTACTGTAATAAACCACCATGACCAAAGCAATTTATAAAAGATAGGAGTGTAGGGTTGGAGTCTATAATGGTGGAGCAAACACAGAGCAGAAAATGACTGGAGCAGCAGCTGAGAGCTCACATCTCCATGCCCAAGCAGGACACAAAAGATGCACTGGAGATGGCAGGACACTGGAAGCCTCAAAGTCAACCTCATGAAGCACCTCCTCCAATAAAGCCACACCCCCTAGTCCTTCTCAAACAATTCCACCAACTGGGGCCGAGTTTTCAAATATATGAGCCTATGGGACCATTCTCATTCAAGCTACCACATTGATCTATCAACCTAATATTTGCGACAAGAAATCTTGACTTAGCAAAAATATCACAATTTCATGCCTTCTGTAAGACCTCTATGCAAGAGAATTGACTTATTTCCAGTCACTTTGCATGAGATATGTGAATTTGAAAAAGACAAAAAAATTCTTTCCTTGATAGCATATTTTATTCTAGTAATTTTTTCAAACTTTTTGCATCTGTAATATGTCTTTCTTCTTCTCCTTGTCTCCCTCTAGATGGCTCTTACTATGCTTCCCAAGCTGAGATAAACTCCTAGGATTAGGTAATCCTCAAATTCTTTTACCTCAACTACCCAAGTAACTAGAACTCCAGGTCTGCTGCGCCCTATATGCACCTCCCTCTTTATTTCTGTACAATGCTGTTCTCAGTGGCTACTGATGGCACATATGTACAAGTTTCAAATAATCTCTGACATCTATTCCTGAGTTTTAGTCACTCTAATGACGGAATTATAATCCTCACTTGAAGCTTCAGAACTCCAAGAGAACTAATAGTAATCTACATTTAAATGGAATTTAATTAAATGGAACTTAATTAAACATTTCAAAGATACATCGCCAACAAAGAGAGACCTTCCTCCCTTAACATACCTTAAAGCTGAGAAGATTAAACAGCCTAACTCGGGAAGCAGCATGTATATGAGCATCCCTGTTCCAGTTTGCTCTCTGTTGCTCTGATGAAACACTGACCCAAGTCAGCTTGGACAGAAACAGTCTCCTTCAGCTTCCAGGCCAGTTATAGCTGGTTACTTGTCAGTGCTGGAATTGACTCCTCCGTAACTCCTACTTGTACCCACCACACATTCACTTTTGATTTATACATTTAGTTTTAAACTCTGTTTTGGGTTTTAATAGAAATGTCCAGTTTTAATAAAGTCATTTATATTGAAATGATTCATATCAGAATTTCATAGCAGGGAGACCAACTCAGTTGATATCTTCATTTGGGGGCATAATTTTTTCATTTAAGGAGATCTTATTTAAGTTAACAAAGCTAACTTTCTTCAAAAAACACATAACACATTTCCTAAGAAATGTATTTTCTAATATAATATGTATTGCTAAGGTATTACCCCCTCTTTGGCCTTCAGATAGGGCATTCACATGCTATACACTAAATTCTTTAAACTGGACAAGGTTCTATTTCTTTTTAATGTCATAGGCACTCTTACTAGCATGATTATTAGACAGATCAGGAATCCTGTTCTGTTTGAAACTCAGAGAAAACTTCTTTCTGGATTGATTCAATGAAAGTTGGAATTAAGATTCTCAGGCCGAGCGGTGGTGGCGCGCACGCCTTTAATCCCAGCACTCGGGAGGCAGAGGCAGGCGGATCTCTGTGAGTTCGAGGCTAACCTGGTCTACAGAGTGAGATCCAGGACAGGCACCAAAGCTACATAGAGAAACCCTGTCTCAAAAAAAAAACCCACAAAAAAAGAAGATTCTCAGGTACAGGGATGCACGGGAAAGACTAAGAAGCAGAGCCCACTTTCAGCAACTCCTAGGTCAGGAGTATGGAGCCCTAGCTGAAAAACCTGTGAATAAGTTTAACTTCCTCAAAATTTAATTATAATCACTGCTGACTGCAATCCCCACTCAAACACAAACAAAAAGATATGTATTTTGTATATTCTTGATACTAAATAAAATGGAAGGTGCCCAAGAACCTTTGAAAAATCACAATTGCTGTCTCCATATACCACTTACTGAAGAAACCAGGAGCTCCAGCAGAGGTGGAGCGCCACATGTCCTTCTCCACAGACACTTGTAACAGCTGAATTAGCCTGAATTGAACAGCTAAATTCAGTAGCCTTAGCCTATAAATCGCTGCTGTGGAACCTCATTTCCACACTTAGTTTTATGTCATTTTACTCAATGTCACAGCTTTTTGTGTGCATCCATTTTTCTCAAAATGCTTCATGTTTGTTCTGATAAAAATTGTATTTTAAATATATTTAATTGTTTCTTATTTTTGAGATTATAATATGATTAAAATGCTCTTCCCTTCCCTTTGTTTCCTTCAAACCCTACCATATACCTCTTCCTACTCTCTTTCAAACTCATGGCCTCCTTTTTCCTTAATTGTTACTGCATGCATGTATATGTATATACATTTATATTCCTAAATATAACCTGCTTAGTCCATATAATGTTACTTCTGTATGATTTAGCGATGACCATGTGGCACTGGACAACAGATTCATGTGCTCTTGCCCAGGTTAGACCACTTCTCCCAACCCCAGCTTTCCTCAGTTGTCTACAGTTCTTTGTGTAGGGCTGAGTCCCTGTTCAATTTGGCAAGTCCGTTGGTGTCACCCTTGTTCAGCTCATGCTTGGGTGGACATGCTGGTGAGACTTTATGGCTTTAGCTTCTGACACTAGCAGGAGACACACTCACAGCACACCCCCTGACCCTCTGGCTCAGGAACCTGCCTGTCCCCTCTCGGGCACCGTTTCCTGAGCCGTTTATCGCAACCAGCAATAAGTTGTGCACGTTTTATGCACTGATGACATAACTTGCTTTGTTTTGATATGCCAGTGCTATGAAGTCTTTCTGCAAGTACTCTTTTTCAAATTATTTGAAATTTCAAGAGAAAAATTCCAATATCCTCATTTACATGACCCCTGGTAGGCCAAAGCTGTGTCATTCAGGGGCTGTCTGTTACGCCACATTCTGGTTAGCAGATCGTTCCTGAAGAGGACTACAGAATTATGACACTCTCAGACATATGTGCTGGACATATTTTCCCACTATCTCAGGTATTTTCTATACATTCAGGCACCAGATTTCCTGAATTTTGTAAGAAAATTTCTCTATTGACCCTCATTTATTTTCACTAACCAATGTACTACATCACACACACATACACACACACACACACACACACACACACACGTACACACACACACGTACACACACACGTGCACACACACACACACGCACGCGCACACACGCGCACACACGCGCACACACACGCACATGCACACACGCGCGCGCGCACACACACATGCACACACGCACACACACGCACACATGCACATACACACTCATGCACATACACACATACACACTCATGCACATACACACACACACTCATGCACATACACACACACACACTCACACACACATACACACACACTGTATGTATATGATATGTGATATACAAGTCAAACTTTTGATTGCGTACATAATTACTTTGAGTTTTTTTGGGGGGGCATGAACTTCACCAAACTGCAAAAGCTATGAATTACAAGATGTGAAATACAAATAATTGAGTCTAACAAGTACACAGGCACACATAAAAGGAAAAATATTTGGGAAGGCAAGTCAAACTCTCAGTGGAAACAGGCCTGATCTTGGCTAATCTTATTAAGAGCTTTACTGCACGTTGCAGCAAATTAGCAACATTATGAAGGAGATTTGTATGCAAATTTCCCTTTTACTTTCTCTGGGAATGTGTTTGCCTTGGTCCAGCACTTGTGGGGAAAGGCTTTGATTTTATCAGATGAATGTTAATGCCGGATCAGTGACAGAAGCAGAAATGATATCCTGGGGGAATTGATGGAGGATTGCTTGCGGGAATAGCAAATCCAGACTTAACGCTTAGAGCCTGGCAGTACACACTGTAGGCAGTTATACTTGTAACTTCCCAAGATTCCCTGGCCAGGAGTCCCTACCTACTAGAAAGACTTGGCCTGTGGTGATGAGTGGGTGTTCTCATCTCTAATAAGAGTCTATGCCACATCTTCTGATGCAGGACAGAAAAACAGGGGGAATTATAGTATGACAATATATTGTGTCCCCCAATATATTGTGCACCCTAATAAACTTATCTGAGGTTAGAGAAAGAGCCAGCCATAAGATTAGACATAGAGGCCAGACAGTGGTGGCACACACAACTTTAGCCTTTAATCCTATCACTTGGGAGGCAGATATCCATCTGGCCTCTTCAAGGCCACTCTGGGAACAGAGCCAGGTGTGGTGGCACACACCTTTAATCCCAGCACTTGAGATCTCATGTCTTTGCTTGGGAAGGATACACACCTTTAATCCCAGGAAGTGATGGCAGGAAGCAGAAAGGTATATAAGGCTTGAGGACCAGGAACTAGGGACTTTTAAGCAGTTCAGCTGAGACCCTCAGGGGTGAGGACTCAGAGGCTTTCAGTCTGAGGATTCGTGGAAGCAGGATTAGCTGAGGGGTTGTCAAGGTGAGGTTGACTGTGGCTTGTTCTGCTTCTCTGATCTTTCAGCTTTCACTCCAATATCTGGCTCCAGGTGTCTTATTTATAAGACTTTTTAAGATTCATTTTACATTATCGGGTAAGGATAGAAAAGGAACCCTCCCCTATGCGTCTAGTTGAAGTCTTTTGTCCCCTGGGAATCAAAATTCCAACATTGCTTAAGTCCTTTTTCCTTATCCAGCTGTAAATCTGCAATTTGAGATGAGTCTAACCAGAAACCCACTTTACATGAAAATGAGGCATCCCACTTTCTTCGTGCACCAGAGCACCTTTGCCTTCAGGATTTACTTGATGAGACTGATGTCCTATCCAAGCAACCCCGAGTAATCCTTTAACCCCATGTATTGAAAAGAAGAAAGAGGAAAGGTTTGAGTCATCCTTTGAGGTGTAACTGGAAAGCTACTCAAATAGCTACAGTTAAGACACTCAGGTTCTAGTCCCTCTTCTTATGAAGCACCTGCCCACGCTCTCTGGCAAAACCTTTCTTTTGTTTTAGCACATAAACCGCAATGCTGCTTTACAGTGGCTCAGCCTAATTCTTCTCTGCACTGAAGTGGAGGATCCAGTTTTAGTTGAGCTGACATCTCTGAAAGATTACAGGAACTCTCCAGGCTGTGCAGGGCCAGAGTGGAGCTGCGCTTCTGTCCCTGCCTCTGACACTCTGCTCACGCCTGTCTCGGAGGGGCTGCTTCATAGCTCTTCATAACTACTTTCATTGCAAACCAAATAGAGATTGTCTCACTGAATATCATGTTTTCATTTATGGCTGAATACACTGGCTCCAAACACTACATAATTTCACTCAATATACATATCAATTGAAATTATTTTGAATTAAGTGACTGCCTAGTTTGAAAGATTGAGTAACTAGTAGAATTATGTTTTTTAACACAAACTTAATAGAAATGAATTGCATATATTAAACTAATATATAAAAAATCATTTCTTTTGTACACCTAAATGCAAGTAACTTGAAAAGCTCTTTTAGGGACATGAATATTCCAGTTGACAATCTGTACTGATCAGATACATTGAACAACTGCCAAATTTTCAGTTTGATATTTGTTGTGTAGACTGTTCATCATTTTCCATATCCATTCATTATTTTTTATCTGAAAGAATAAGTATGAATTATATCTAAAGATGATTTGAGTTATAAGCTGAGCTATACTTAAAATTTTGAATAATAACAGGAATGAAGTGATTAAGTATTTGAAATCCATTGCCATGAATAGAAACTTCCCACCTGTATATTAAGAAAACATTCATAAAATTAGATAATTATAGTCATTTATACGTAGCTAATATCTTTCTACAGTGGCATTTATAACCACTGTAACACTACTCTCGAAGCATCCCAAGTGGGAATGAGTAGAAGCTTTTCAGCTATTCTGTAGTGGCAAAAGCCAGAGTCATTGGCTTAAAGCACACAAAGACAGACAGACAGACAGACAGATAGACACACACACACACACACACACACACACACACACGGCCTCCCTCTTCACAACATACTTTGTTTACTTAATGAATCTTCACATTCCGGTGTTAATTCAAGAAGAATATCGACATACTCCCTTGCCTTTGGGGCCATTTATGAAAATCTCAGTTTTTAAACCTATTGCCCTAATTTCTGCAAATTGAATCACGTTTAAAAACAAATTCTGGTAGATATTCTTGATTAAGAAAATAAAAAATGAGAATATCCACAGGGAGTATTCATTTTAATTTGACCTCTCAAAAATGATCACACCTAATAAAAATGTAAAGAACATAATGAACAGATGCTTTTCAATCATTATATTATCATTAGTTATGTTTTTACGTCACAGAAGATTAATAAAATATTTCAAGTCAAAAATTTATCCTTAGCCATCTAGATATTTTGTAGGGCATTGTTATAGCTCAAACATAGCCAGTTTCAAGGTGACCTTCCACCTACGTTTAAATATATTGCCATTATAGTGCCACTGAGGTAAGATTACTCCTGATCAAACCACTGCTTGAATAAATAAAGATCATTTAAAATGTACATAGTTACTGCAAGAGTGAAGGACACCTAGAATCTGAATGACTCTATGGAAATCAAAGCCCAGTTATTAATGATTGTGTTATAAATGTATCATGTGATCTATAACTTGGCATCTAGTTTGTAAAAGAAAAAAGGATGAGGTAAATGACGGTGATGATGGTAAGTTCCAAGAACTGACTTATTTATTCTCTCCCTTCTACCCTCCCTCTGTTCCTTCATTCCTTTCTCCTCTCCTCCCCACCCTCCTGTTCTCACTGTCTGCCCCCTTATTTCTTCTTCCCTTCCATCCTTCCTTCCTCCCTTCCTTCCTTACTTCCTTACTTCCTTCCTCCCTTCCTTCCTTACTTCCTTTCTTTCTTTCTTTCATTTTCATTTTCTTTTTTTCTTCCCAGGACAGGGAATCAAACAAAGCATATATTTGAACAAATGGTCTGCTATTGGGCTACATCCATACCTCAAGAACTGGCTTTCTCAACAGTAGTCATCGTGGAACTGTGAGGGGCCTGCTCACCCTGCTATCTTAGTTTTTAAGTGCATAATTAAATTAAAACCAACTATGTAAAGAACTTGTACCAACTCATTCCTTAAGAAGTTTATTTGAATTCTTATTTAAAGGAGTGTTACTTGTTGGCATGATCTGAGTTTAATCATTCATAAAAATTAATGTTTCTTCATTAAGAAAAATGAATGACAAGAGTCTTTTGTTAGGCTGTGTTAGATGCTGAGCAAACAAGGATAGCATTGCATGGTCTCTTAATTTAAAGAGTCTGAAGTGGTTCAGGAATATGTACAAATTCCTATGCTGGTTCCCTAATGTCCTAAGCCAGTTTTCCTAATTCTTATTTAACTACCAACTAGAGAAGTAAGAAGGTAGCAACTAGCAGTACCTGACTGAGTACTTTTGCACGTGATCATGCAAGGAGGAAAGACCAGGAGACAAATAGAGCAATATAAATACAGAATAGAGATATTAGAGTAAATGCCAATCAGTTTGGGAAGAGGTTTGTTCATACGTTTTTATTGTTTTATAATAATTACCACATAAAAGAAATTCATTATAGTTACCCATATAAATTTTGAAACAACTCATTTGTAATATTTGTTAGTGATGATGATTAATGGCAATAATTAGTCTTATCTTTGAAATTATTTCTTATTTTAAAAAATCTTCAAAACACTGGCTCCAAACAGTCCTCTTGCTGTGATTTCCACAAGCATGCTAAGCGTAGTAATTGAGAGAACAAATGATGGTGAACTCAAACTACTTGTGTCTCCATAAGGCCTCTGTGGCCACACGTCTGCGACACATGCATCTCTGAGACAAACGATGTAGTCACAGTAGGCCATCTGTCTTGCTTACTTCATTTCCAATATGACTGTCCTGCTCTACGAGGAGGCTTCATTGTAATCCATGAATCCTCAAAATCCATCAGGAGAAGGCTAGTGAGGACTGGAGAGTTCATTTCATTCACCGTAGGATGATTTCTGGATGATTCCATAGACTTCTGAGACAGAGAGAGTCGGCAAAGAGACATAGAAAGATCCTCTTCAAACGGGTAAACTGTGACAACAAGGAAAATTGACTTTGCTCTTGAGTTCAGCGTGTGTGGGTAGCTTCACAACTGAGGACGTTTAATGTTAAACCAAGTTAATTAAGGAAAGGTTTCTAAAGAACAACACACTTGTGTATTTATGAATTATTTAAATTTAGCTAAATAAATCTAATAGTTTAAGATAAAGATTAAGTCCTTGGATTTAGTCCTGTTTGTCCATTTTATTTTGGACTACTTTGACCAAAATTTTGTCTAAACCTGAGAGTCTTGTGAGAATCCACACCATCTAGATGAGTACCTAGTACAGAAAAAATGGAATGCAGTCATCATATGTAGAGAAGCTATTTGGTCTCCACTGCCCATGCCATCTGAAGGAAAATCTATACTAAGTAAGTCACTGGGACACTCAGATAAGTTCGATTTATCTGAGTAAATCATTTGATAAGTTCCCTAAAAGTCTTAAAATTTTGCAAAAAATAAGACAAAGATGGTAATTTTATATAGAGACATACTTCTGCATCAAATACTATTCCTCTGGTTATGTATCATTCAGCTGTATTCCAATTTTACACCACTGCAGTATGTTGATTGCAAGATGATGACTTGAAGAATTTAGTTCATGTCTTGTGAAAACCTTTCTTGAGTCTCTGTGGGGTACATATAGGAGGAGAATACCCAGGTCTATACGGTTCTCTCTTCTTTCCCCATCATGACTACCACATCTATTACCATACCAAATGTTTATGTGTACATATACATATGTGTATACTATACATGTATACATCCCACATTATTATAATAGTTATTTCCACTTAACTTATTTTATTTATTGTATTTATTTAAATACTATATGAAAAGTATTCCACTTTTTAAAAAAGTATATTAAATCATTGTACCATTAGTGAGGAGTATTACATTTTAAAATGCATATATAAATAAAATCACATATATAGATATACGTAGGCTCCTCTACAAGAATATAAGAAAGTGATTCCCTTACCATCTGTGTGAAATCTGATTTATTATGCTTCATTCCAATTGCTAGTGACTTTCTGGAAGAGTAATCTATAAGATGTGTGAGGAGTGCCTTTAATTTGATTTTTATTGGCTACCTATCTGTGACTAAAATTAGATTGTTTATTCTTCTTGAACTAAATCCAACTCCAGGCCAATGTAATTTATTTTCACAACGAACCTTTATAACTCTTATTTTTGAAACTTTAACATATTCCAAATCTATTTGTTTGTTGACTCATTTATTTCAACTTTTAAAATGATTTTATGTTTGCCTAGATGACTGTGAAGAAATATCATAGAAAGGTAGGAAAGGATTCACCTAATCCTAAATGTCTCATTTTCCATCTATAATTTCCCCTAAAGAAGGTTCCTGGGATACTCAATACAGTGCATGCATGCTTGTGGAACTCTCTTGGATTTTTCTGGAGGCAGGGAAGGAAGACTTGGTGTTGTATAGTCTCTGATCAGAGTCAACCTTGACCCATGTTTTACTCTGACGAGGTCTTTTCTAAAAGTAAAGATCTGAACTCTTCCAGTGAAAATATTGATGAAATGATTAAAAAAAATGTGACTGGTTCACCATGGTTGTCTATTCTCCTGATGAAAATATATGTTAAAAAATTATTGATGCTGATCAGGAAAACTATTTTTCCTAGAAAAAGAGAAAGATAATATTTACCAACATTTAGTAGAATATGCCACGGCAGTCCTGCAAAGGCCATCCAGGTACTAGTGTTCATACTCTCAGAGGAGACTTTCTGAGAGAGGGAAGACTTAGGCTTGGTGGTGCTGTAATGATAATAATTGAATGATTTCCAAATTAGAGCCAAGCTGTAGGATGAGGGGGTGGAATATAATTTTTAAAAGCAACACCATAAGTATGGCATCATTTTCCTTATTAAACATGGCTTTGAAAATAGCTACACAAACTACCAAATCATGTGGTAAGCCAATAAGCACTGAACATCAGCAGAGACCATCTCATCACTTTAGGAACTAAGACCATTAAATGGATCTCTACACTTAAAAGTTTCATGATTTATCAGAGGACATAAACATGTAAATAAAAATATGATTGTAAGCTCTGGATATGTGGGGACCAGTAAAGAATTAACGAAGGTTTTCAGGTAAGAGATACATGCATGTAAGGAAAGTAGTAATATGTCCTTGGTGGGGGAATTTAGTTGTATATATACATAATAAGTTAATAAAGGATCTACATGTGACCCCAAGGACAAATTCTAGACTCAGAAGTGGATAGAGTCTTTAGAAGAGATAGTTAACACAGAATAAAAAGCAGGCCTGTGAAGAGAACATGGAGAAGAGGGTAACAAAGAGTTAGGTGGAGATCAGTGAGGAATTAAAATCACACAGTGCAATTCTGTGAGATGGCTAGTCTTTGTTTCACTTTAAGTAGAACCAAGGAACATGAAAGAAGAAAAACTTGAATTTCAAACGTACATACCTATATATTCCACCTTCTGCTTCATTTATTTATTCAGGTTTCATTGCTTACTGTCCGTGGTGGTTTGAATGAAAATAGCCTCATAGGCTCACAGGGTGTGGCACTATTGGGAGAGTTGGCTTTGCTGGAGTAGGTGTGGCATTGTTGAAATAGGTGTGGCATTGGTGGAGGGAGTATGCCACTGAGGGTGGGCTTTCAGGGCTCAGAAGCTCAAGCCAGGCCTAGTGTAGCTCACTGTCTCTTTTTGCTCCCTGTGGATCCACATGTAGAAGTCTCATCTATCTCTCCAGCATCATGTCTGCCCACATGTCACCATGCTTCCCGCCATGATGATAATGGACTAAATACATGAAACTGTGAGCCAGCCCAAGTTAAATGTTTTCCTTTATAAGAGTTGCCATGGTTGTAGCGTCTCTTCACAGTAATAGAAATCCTAAGACACTATCTCTGTATTTGATACAGAGATATGTCTTGGCATGCCCAAGGCATAACAGAGCTCAGGGTATTGGAAGATGTGAGCAACTAATACCTAGGTAAGAAAACATGAGATTACAATGTTAGATCAATGCAAAGAAAGAAAGGGAAGGGCTGAATTGGTGAGATGTATTATATTTGGTAGGGACATGCACCTTGCTGAAGTGACATTTTACCTGAATCTCAAAAGATGAAATGGATTAAACATAAGAAGTTTACTTTAGACAAAAAGAGCAACATACAGGAAGATAGTGGCGCCCAAAAGAACTTGTCTACTTTAGGAATACAAGAACAAGAAATTTATAATACATCTCATCATGTGGTGTGCTGGAGTGAAAAGAAGTGAATAATATCTTTGTTTGTAATAGTAAATATTAACTAAATTTACTTAGTTGACTGAAATGCTTCTCTAAATATCAGGTGCATAGCAACTACCAGAAATAAATGTATTAGAAATATGAACAATTTAATTGGAAGGCCAGATTAAGGGAAAAGGCAATCATGCCATCAAGCTCACTCCTTTAAGAATTGCTTGCCATGCTTTCCCTTCTACATGCTAATATGTGCCATTAACCCATGGCCAGGCATTAGCTCTATTGATGAGACTGATAGATAAGTATGTTTTTTTAAGTACACTAAGATCTCCTTTCCTTGTGTTCTTCATAGATCACATGCCAGCTTTTATGTGTATCGCAGCTTTTTAGCTGGGGGCTGTGTTCTTTGTAAAGTGCTGTGTCTTCTAATAAGAAGTGTTGGCTCTTATTTCTAAAAGCTTACTTCTGAAAGCACGTATCATTATTGCTTATACTTCTTTAAACATAAGTAGATTCTTGTATTTGGATTAATTTACTTCAGATACATATCTCAATCCTTCTTTTCCACTCACTCCTACAAAATTGTGTTTGCTGAAAATCAGACACTATGTTGGCACAATGCCTTTCTAGCTAATGCAAATAAATGGGAGGTTGTATTCTTTAGATCTCTGATGTGCCAGGCAAGGTTAAAGTTCCATTCTCAGAAGAAAACTGAGCTTTTTCAAGAGCTCCCAGAGTTTGATTTATTCTTTGCATTCACTGGCTTTAGGTATGGCCCCTGGGAATGTCTAGTCCCAGAGAATAGCAATGAGCTCCCAGGCTGTTCTCCAAAGCCCTGGTGTGAAGCCAGTTCATCTTGATAACAGCTTAGAAAATTTAAAGACTTGATGGAGTAAAGAAAGAGAAGATAGAAGACACATTTGAAGTTAGATTCTATAGTCTGCATTAGATTTGGCAGTTGTCCATAACTTCTGAATGCCAATTAAGCTGAACATTCTTGTTCTCTTTAAGGACACTGGGGATGAACTAACTGTATATCCTCAGAAGGTCACCAGAAGCACATTGCATGGAAATGCTATTGTGGCAACAGAGTAGGGTTTTGGGGATCTTCCTTTCCCTCTGAAGTGAAGGAAAATTAAGGAAATATTATGAATAGTACCACTCTCTGTTTTCTCTTTAAAATATGTTTTCATGAGCATGGCTTTCATATTTTCTCTCTAAAATACAAGATGGTAACTAGTAGTGACAGTTTTGAGTTTGAAGCTGATCTTAGAGCACACAGGAAGAAAAGGCAAGCACATAGGGAGAATAAAACCTGCTGATAAGCTCATGGTTCTCCTACACATTTTCATTCACATGTGTGGCTTGTATGATAGAAACTGCCTCCTCCCTGTCCTACCTTTCTTTTTCTTTTCTATTCTATGGTTTGTCATTTCATATGGTGAGAGAAAAGCTGAGGGACGTTCAGAGGTTCATTTCTATTGACCATGCTCCAGAGGAGTCTCAGTAGAGCTCAGTCAAAGCCTCCACTTCCTCTTCACCTGGGGGCTTGCCTCTTCTGGGGAAGCTTAGGCCAGAGCAAAATCATCTACATCCATGATTCATAAAGAGGAAAGGAACCATAAGTTAGTAATGACTGAGATGCAAACTATCATGTAGAAGATGTAGAAATATATATTTAGGTTGGATTTGATGTAATATTTTATAATATCTTAATTGAAAAAAACAGTTTATTTTATTTAACTTGATGAAAATCAAAGTCAGTGGCAGAAATACACATTTCATTCTTCATGGGAAAAAAAAGAGGTTCAGCAAGCAATGTTAAAGGCTGATTTTCCATATCAAACATTGTAGTACTGCAGCAGGAGCATCTTCACAGAGAGAGCACAAGGAAATGCTCTACTCTGTGTTAATTCTGTGGCTGTCAACAATACACTGCATTTAAAAAATATTTTATTTTTTCCAACATAATGTTTTTATTGATTATTTGGGAATTTCACATCATGCACTTTTTAAAAGCATCTTCCCCATAGATTTGACTCTTTTTTTTTTCTTTTTTGATTGTTGAAGAGTTACTGCAGGCTCTGCGGACTCTTTTTCCTCTGTCACCCTTTGGGGCCTCCATGGGTCTATCAGATTCCAAGGAGTAACATGGCAGGTGCTGGCGGCTGCCGCCATCTTTGTTTTTCTCAACGCACTGCATCTTCATTGTTTGTTTTTCTTTCTTTCTTTTTTTAATTGTCATTGCTAGCTTGTTTTGTTTCCTTCTGTTCTGGGGGCAGTAATGAAAACTGTACCAAGGACCACTACATTCATTCCAGGTAAGTACTCTACCACTGAGCTACAACCCTGGCACTTAGTTGTGTATTTTTAAAACATGTATTTCATTATTTATGAAACTCTGCTGTGTGTTTTACCTTTCTGATCCTGTGACTAGGCACAAACAAAAAGTGAATCTGAGACC
>CABHPH010151929.1:0-51254 GCA_902168325.1 Peromyscus nudipes | reverse complement strand
AGACAGGCATTGTGGCCCACTTCTATAATCCCAGCACTTGGCAGACTGAGGTAGGAAGATGGCTACAAGTGAAACTAGGCTAAGCTGCACAGTGAGCCCAGGACAGTTTGGGCTGCCATGTGAAATCCTGTCTCCACAAATCAATGATTTAAAGGGGAAAACTGCCATACAAGTGTAATAATACAGTACACAACCTTGGAGGAGGTTGGTTTTTCTGGCTCAGTGTAATTTCCTGGAGAGTCATCCAAGTGGTTGTGGCTATAAATAGCTCGTTTCTTTTCATTACTAAGTAGCGTTCTATGATTTGTATGTATTGGATTGTTTGAGCATTTGCTTTATTAAAGGGTATCTGAGCTGATTCCAGTTTTGGCTCTTATAAATAAAGCTGCTATGAACATTTGTGCAGATCTTTGGGTGAACATAAGTTTTCTTTTTTCTGGGATAAATGCCCAGAAGTTCCGTTGCTGGATCATATGGTAGTTGCATGTTTAGTTTTTAAAGAAACTGTTAAGCTGTTTTCCATTGTAGCCTTGCCATTTTACATTCCCACCAGCAGTGCATGAATGATCCAATTTCCCTGCTTTTTCACTAACACTTGGCATTGTCTCTATTTTTAGTTTGAACCATTCTGATACATGGGTGATAAGATTTCATTGTGATGTTGATCTGTGTTTCTCTAGTATTTAATAACATTAAGCATCTTTTCATGTTATTTGCCATCTGAATATCCTTTTTTTGTGAAACATCTTCATGTTATTTGTCCATTTCTTATTGGATTGTTTGTTATTTTACTATTGCAATGATATCATTATATATACTAGAGTCTAGTCCTTGTTGAACATGTGGTTTGCAAGTTTATTTTTCCCCAGTCTGTAGCTTGTTTTCATCCTCTTCTTATGGATTTTCATAGGAAAATCTTTTTGGGAGATAGGGCCTCCCTGTGTAGCCCAGGCTGGCCTTGAACTGGTGACAAACCTCCCATCTCAGCCTCCTAAATGCTGGGATTTCAGACATGGCCGTCATGCCTGGCACAATTTTTAAAAAGATTTACTTATTGTTACATGTGTATATGTGTGCCTGCATGATTTTGTGTGCATCAAATGTGTGCAGGTGCTAGAAGAGGCCAAAAGGTGTTCATCCCCTGGACCTGGAATTACAAGTAGTTGTGAGCCGCCTGATAGGGATGTGGTAACTGAATCTGGATCCTCTGCAAGAGCAGTAAAGACACTAACCACTGAGACATCTCTGTAGTTCCCAAGAACAGAAATATTTTAAGATCTGATAAGGTCTGGTTTGTTTGTTTGTGTGGTTAGTTGGTTGGTTCTGGGTTTTCAAGACAGGGTTTCTTTGTGTATCTCTAGCTGCCCTGGAATTAATTCTCTTTGTAGATCAGGCTAACTTCAAACTACAGAGATCTGTCTGCCTCAGCCTCCTGAGTGCTGGGCTTAAAGGTGTGTGCCACCACTGCCTACTGATCTGCCTGGTCCCACCTCCCAAATACTGGGATTACAGCATGGCCCACCACATCTGGCTTACTTTTTCTTTTTTGGCTTTGATTTTAGTGTCAAGTCTAAGAATCCTTTGCCTGCTCTAGATTCTGAAGAGTTTCTTCTGGTTTTTTTTTTTTTTTTTTTTTTCTTCTAAATAGCCTTGAGTCAGGCACACCTTTAATCCCAGCACTCGGGAGTCAGAGACAGGTGGATCTCTGTGAGTTGGAGGTAAGCCTGGGCTACAGAGCGAGATCCAGGACAGGTACCAAAACTACACAGAGAAACCCTGTCTGGAAAAAAACTAAAACTAAAACTAAAGAGCCTTGGTTGGTTGATTATTAGTTGATTTGTGTGTGTGTGTGTGTGTGTGTGTGTGTATGTGTGTGTGTTGAATCCGGGGCCTTGCAACATGCAAAACCCACTCTCACCACTGAGCTAAACCCAAGAGCCCTGGGGTTTTAGTGCCAATGTGTCATCTTCTGTGTAAGAAACGCTGGCCAGCTTCCTGTCTTCATTGAGTTATCATGCTGTTTGAAGATCACTTCCAGATATGTAATAGCTAATCGAGGAAGTGCCAAAAGGGTAGACTGTTAAAGATATACCACAGACTTAATTCTAACTGAATCATCAATCTTTGATGGAACTAGTTTCTTTCCTTTCTTTCTTCCTTTCTTTTTCTTTTCTTCCCCCCACACCCCCCAGTTCTGGGGATAAAAATCCAGGGCCTCAAACCAGCTGCGCTAACACTTTTCTACTGAGATACCCCAAAGTCTGCATTTTATCTGAGCTTGTTGTCAGCCATTGTTAATACCACCCCATCCATGGCAGATCTCACCAGATCAGGTCTAAGGAAGCAGCTGCTGGTGTGTTTAGAGAGAAGACTAGTATGGCGGAAGTAGAGTCAGAGGATCTGTGTCATGTGGCTCTCATGGACCACTATTATGATTTTGGTTGTTACAAACATGAAAAGCTTTTTGCAGATTTTTGACAAACAAGATGTGCTCTGGTTTATGTACTTAAGGAATTTCTGGCTACTGAGAGGACACCACACTGGGAGTGAGGATCTTGAAAGTACAGACATAGGTGGGAAGCTCTCGCAATACTTCAGGCAATAGAGGTCGGTGGTTTCTACCAGGACAAGCCAGGTGCAGCCTTCCAGCATCTGGGAGGCTGAGGCAGAGGATCTTCAAGTCTAACCTGGGCTGTATAGTGAATTCCAACTCAGCTTGGCTACGTAGCAAGACTCTGTGTTCAAAAGAACAAACAGAGGCTGGAGAGATAGCTCAGTAGTTAAGAGCACTGGCTGCTATTCCAGAGGTCCTGAGTTCAATTCCCAGCAACCACATAGTGGCTCACAACCATCTGTGATAAGATCTGATGCCCTCTTCTAGCATGCAGGTATATATGCAGAGCACTCATACATAAAATATAAATTAAATAAAATTTTTTTAAAAAATTCAAAACAATAAACAAAAATAGAGAAGACTCAAGTATTTGGATCTAGCTGTCAGCTGCCATGGCCTCAGCTGTAGGCAAAATGGGTTCAAGAGTAATTCATTCATCAGTGACGTGTTTAGCGATGCCCTGCCATGCCTTGCCACAAAGATGTGGAGTAGGCAGTTGGCTATTGAGTCTGGGATCCAGCAGACGCCCTCAGATGGAGACAGATGTATTTATTTCCAGATGTCTTTTAGGGCTCAGAGTATGGCTATGCTGTTAGGGAGTGATTTTGGTTGGAGGGAGAAGCCCGAAGGCCACTCCCAGGGAACTTGGATTTAAAGCCCTCCACTGGTGACAGGGTGTCCCAAAGCTTCTATTTAGGGCAAGCTTTCTTCTCTACCCTTTCAGGGTGTTAGCACTTTAGCAATTTAGAAGCCATGGCTCCTGCAACTTGTCCCAATTATGGGCCCTGAGGCAGTATCTGCAGGAGCAGGTAAGCATGCCCCCTCCCCTTACCTTCTTTCTTGTCTTCTTTCAGGAGCCAGTAAAGCAACACTACTTCTCCAAGCACGACAACCGCACTTCCTACGACAAAGTGAGTGCTGGAAAGAGGAAGGGGGAGGAGCCCCTGGCTGACAGAGGATGGAGCCGGTAGGGTAGAGATAAAACCTTTAGGAGAGCAAAGGTTTCTCAAATAAGCATCTATTTCCCCTAACCTTTCCCACGGCTAAATATTCCATCCCCCAGACAGGGGCAACTCTGCCTTGGTTTTCTTGGCTAGTTTGCCCAGCAGTGTACAAATATCCCAGGGGACCACTCAGGGGCTTCATGCTAAAATAGATGATATTACTGAGAATGCAGAGTATAGGCTAGGGAGGCCAGGCGCAACCCCATCCTTACCGAGCTGACGTGGGATTAGATGGGGTCCAAGCAAATCCTGGACGCCGAGACTGTGGGCCAAGGGCCCGTACCGTTGAGGAGGGCCCCTACTGCCTGCTGCAGGGGATCGGAAGACGCAAAGACCTGGAGCGCCTGTGGAAGAGGCACACCTTCCTGCGCTGGGCGCCCTGCGAGCTGGAACTGAGCCAGCAGCCACCTCTGGAATCTTCCTACCAGACTGACTTCCGGTCAGGCACAGGACTCAGTAGGCTCCCCCAGCGCCTTGTCCACTTCGTGCAGCTCCAGCCTCCCTATGCGAGCACTACTTACCAGCAAAACTTCTGCCGGCCAGTCTGGGATGGCCGCTGCGACAGCGCCAAGGTAAAGCCCCAAGAGCCAGTCGCGGAACCCCTGCCTGACCTCCCTGGGATCCCGAGGCCCAAACTGCTGCAGCACTACCTTCACGCTGGAGTTTCTGAGTGTTTAAACTGGTCCCAAACATTAAAAAGCTGACACAGCAGCCTGTTTGTACTGACAGCCCAAGATGTCTGAGGGGCCTGCGATCAGCTCTCTACCAGAGAGAGCTGTGTCTGGCTCCCATGGCATTTGCGCCAACGTTTGGGTGCTGGGCTGGGGAGAGGCTGCCCAGGGATCCCTGCCACTAAGTGAGAAAGGATAGGGCCAGACTCAAGAGTCCAAGAAGGTTGCCTTGACCCTGGGTGGATTCTAGGGATCCAATAACTTGAGTAACCTCTTGTACTCAGTGTAGCGACAGGGAACACAGAACCTGAGGATCCTACTAGTGAGCAGCCAAGGCTGAGGGAGAAGCAAGGGCTGGCAGCTCCCTCCAGGAGCCAGGTGCCTTGAAGGGTTTGGCCACTCAGCCACACAGTCCTGCCCAAGAGATGCCTCCCGACAAGGAGACTGTCCCAGCCACCACACCACTACGCCACTGCTCCCCTTGTGGTTGTGCAGAACCTTTGAGGAGACCCCATGTGACCTGGATCTGAAGGTCATCTTAACCTTGTGAAATTTTATTGTTTTTGGGAGTTCTCTGGTCATCCTACCAAGTCCCCTGACACCCAAGACACTTTATGTTACCTGATGCTTAGGTGGAGTTGAGACACCAGGTCACTTTAGGTATGGTTATGAGGCTTAAGAGGCTCCCTGTGGACTCTCATCCCAGGGAGAGTTGAGGCCTTCAAAGGAGAGGAGGGCAGAAAGAAAAGCATGAGAGTCTGCATCAGAAGCCACACACCAGATTTTATCAGTATTTTTATTTCTACATCAAAACTCCCTGGGTCCTCACAACAGCCCTGTGAGGTAGGTGGGACAGGAAAGTTTCAGAGATCCCCATTTACAAATGAGGATGCCCAGGCACAGAGAGGTGAGACATCTTGCCCCAGGTCATACAACCATCAGTATAGAGGGCTCAAGCCAGCAGTCCTCTGGCCCTCCAGCATTCCCCATATTCTCTCCTCTGTTTCTTCTGTGATCTCCATCCTCAGAATACTCCTGGGGTCCACAGGGACCCTCAGGGAAGGCTGGAAGCTCAGACTTTTCCAGAACGGCCACTGGAGAAGGCCTAGTCAACTCTTGGGGCTTATCCTGCGAGGCCAACGCTCTCCTCGTCACACTTCAGAGTTGACCAAGGGCCTAGTAAGTGCTAGGGCATGGGTAGAGCTAGCTATGGTTTGTGAGTAGATGTTGGTAAAAATAGGTGTAAGCATGTGTGTCTTGTGCTAAAGACAAAGGCTCTCCAACCCCAGTCCCTAAGGCAGTAACTCAGGTACCCTTTCCTGTGTCTCCCTCATCCTACAGAGCCATGGGGAGCCCCCTCAGCAGTGAAAAGGAGCCCAATCTGCTTCTCTACTGAGCTGCTCTGGTAGACAGGTCTCCCCAGGCCTTCAGACCCCATCACGCAGACACAGTGCCTCCACAGCTTGACTAGGGCCCTGGGCCACACCCCCAATCACGAACAGCCGGGGCCCAGCCTGTAGGCTGGAACAGGAGCATCGGGCTGTAGGCATGGCAGGTAGTGCCTCCCAGCGTCGCCGGGCAAGACTGAAGCTCTCCACAGAGGCCAGAGGGCATGGCTGGTTCCCTGGAGGAAGGAGAGATGGTGATGAGGGGCTGAAGACCCTTTTGCTCCCTTTTCCAAACAATGGCCCCGTAAGTACCACCCCAGCACGAATTATCGGAGCTTTGCTCTTCCTTGCCCAGTTCATCTTTGTTCATTCACACTTTGACCATCGATTGGGTCCCTTTCAATCATCTGTTCTGCTTCTATTAGGGCCCCCAGTCAGGCACTGCGGGACACCCTGAGAGCTGGAACAATCGCAAGCTCCCTGGTCTACAGATGGGCAAAGTGCTCACAAAGCTCTGACCCCAGAGTCTAGAGAAGGCAGTCCTGCTAGGAAGATACTCTTTTCTGCTTTATGCCTCTTCCTCAGATCCACAGAGACTTACCAAGGCCCCCAATAGCCACAATGTTGCCCCCGAGGGAGCCAACCACAAAGTCGGCCCTCTTATCCCTCATTCGCAGGCTACGAGGCAGCTTAGTCCAGGACCCTGAAGGAGAGAAGACTAAGATGTATGCGCACAGACGACATACACAGCCGTGCGGGCACAGGGGCACAGATACACACAGCCGTGCACGCGCACCTGCGCACACAGACACACACACACGCCCTTGCCTCCCATGGGGAGCAGGACAGCCTGGAAGCGGCGTGGCTCACCATGCTCCAGGTCAAACATCTCCACGGTGTTGACAAAGTGTGGACGGGAGTAGAAGTTGTGGGGCCCAGGCTGCTGTAGTCCACCCAGGCTAAAGACGCTGCCCTCAGCCATGGCACAGCCGGCAAAGGCTCGGCGGCTGGGCAGGCTTGGGTGTCGGGTCCATGTACGGGTCTCCAGATCAAAAGCTTCAAAAGCAGTCACTGGGAGCTTGCCCTGGCGGCCTCCTGTCAAAGGAATTGAAGCTCCTGGGACAGAGCCCAGAGGATTTGGTGGCATCCTTACCCGGTAGCTGAACTGTCCATCCCCGACTTCTACACCCAGCTGTGTACACTCCTGACTCTGGGTCATTCATGACCCACATAAGCCCTCAGGCACTGAATTTGATTTTCCAACCCCTGTTGGGCCCCACCAAGGAGGCCCTAGAATAGGTCTGGATTACCCCCAACAAAACTTCTCAAATCCTAACATCTCAGACTCTGATTGAGTCCTAATCCAGACAACCTACGGGGAAGGAGACATCTGGACTCTCCCCCCCCCCCCCCCCCCCTTTCCCACATGCTTCAGCCCTTACCCAGGACATAGATCTTGTTCCCGTGCAGGAAGGTGGAGGCCCCGTAGCACGGTGTGGGCATAGAAGGTAGCGAGAGCCAGCAGTCCCGGCGGGGCTCGTACACCCGTACCTGGGCCTGGGGGGCCGTGTCAGGACCCATTCCCCCCAGAGCGTACACCATACCATCTGCACAGAAAAGAGTGGTTCAGAGCTCACAACCATGTCTGGCTGGCGATTCCGGCCCTGACAGCTCCCTTGGTCAGGCCCAGGGGTGGATGGAGACCCATGTGTTTGTCAAAAACTTTGTTGCCCATCTGAAGTGGGAGCTAGGAGAGCTGGAATTCCAGCTTTGGCCTAGGCCCCTCCAAGTGAAGAGCAGGAGGCAGCTGATCTAATTATAATCCAGCACAGTCTCCTTGGAGACGCTATGGCAACCAAATCTGGCATCTAAACAGGCTAGCCTGGAGTGGTGGTCAGACCTGGAGGCCACAAGGTGTGTGTGTGTTTGTGTGTGTAAGGGGGTCCCCAACAGGAGAGGAGGGGTGGATTAAGACAGTGGTAGAGGGTTGAAGAGATTTGCTCCACATGAAGCTCAGTCTGGGAAGGGAACTAAGGGGATCAACTCCGGGGAGGCCTAGGGCTGGGAGATGAGCTTGGGCCTGTAGGACAGAGCCTTGAGCGCCTGCATCTGGTCAGCACCACCGCACCATGCTGTTTCACTGGAGTAGGTTCTTGCCTTCTGTTAGGTGCTCAGAGTCAGCTAGGGGCACATCGCAGGCCTTTGGGTGATGTGTCAGGCAGCTGGGGGCTTCCATGGCAACCATCTCCAGGTCGGCTTGGCCTTTGTCCACATCAGGATCCCTGGTGTGTGTGTGTGTGGTGGGGGAGGTCTAAGCACTTAAGCACTTGCTGGGCTCAGAGCCAAGGCCTTGCTCCCCTCCCCCACTCCTGACTATTTATAACTATGGGAGTCATTAGGCCACACCCCCCACTGTCTCTCAGTAACAAAGAATAGGACAGGGTAGTGGCTGGGGTCTCCTATCTTTCTGGGGGTCTTCTGGGCTCTGACCCCCACCTCATAGCCCAGAAAAGGCAATTAACAGCAAATTGCAGAACCCTAGGTAAGGGAGGAGACAGGAGACAAAACCATGTCCAAGGCAATACCTATCCAGTCTCTGAGGAAACAGACCCGGTCAGGAGAAGAGAAAATGAAGACTGTTGGGGCACCTGAGGGACCTTCCTTGATGAGCCACTCACCTCTCTCCACAGTCGCAACCCCCATGGCTGCTTGAGGGAGGGTGGCCCGACGCTCCCAGCGGCCTTCATCAGCCAAGAAGGCCTCCACAGCAGCTACTGGGCTCTGGACTTCATCCACGCCACCCACCACTAGCACCTGCTTACCCAGAACCACAGCAGCTGCACCAGCCCGGGCAGTGGGCAGGGGTGCTAACGCTAGCCATGTGTGTGAGGCCATGTCCAGTGTCTCAGCAGTGTCCAGAGGTAACCCAGCCCGGCCACAGCCCCCCAACACCAGCAGGTGCCCATCCTGGTGTGCCACTGTGCCATATACCCGGCAAGTGGGCATGGGGGGGAACACCTGCCAAGCAAAGGTCCGGCCACCTCCTGCAGCCATGTTGCTCACTGCCGGCGGCAGGCCATGCTATTTGCTCAGGCTGTGGGCCTCACTGGGGGACACAATAGGGCCTCATCTTGATTCTGCCAGGGCTGTAAGGGTGTGTCTGACCAGTCCAAGGGACCTTGCCTTCACCTGGAGGAGAGATGGAGAACAAAGGATCAGGGCCACTGTCAAGAACCAGATGAATAAAGGCAGGCCAGGCCCAAATCAATGGTGGGGAAGGACCCGCCCCCTTTGACTAGCACTCTACTGGTGAAGATCCTTCTGTGGTGGGAAGGAGAATAGACTCCAGATACCCAGACAGCTTTCTCACTTCCCATAAGGGCATGAAGGACTCTCCCCATCCCCAACCCCAAAAACTAGCAACTAGAAGCTTCATCACTTAGAGTGGAAGGGGAGTCAAGTGACGATACCTCAACTCTCCATCTTAGTGCCCTTCCTTCCCAATAAGACTTAGCCTGGTTTTCCAAGAGAGGAGTCCTGGACCCTCTGCACACTGGCATCTAGTGTCCCTTGAACAAACTATTAGGGTCCCTCACCTGCAGTCCTTACAACAAGGAGCGTTCCATTCTACAAAGTACAACCATTTATATCTGCAAACAGCCAATCTTAGGTGTGAGGGATTCAAAGGGACAGACCTCAGGATTCCACAATCCCTTTGAAGTCCATCCTCAGGGGTGTGGCAATGCCTGCAGATTCCCAGCTGAGGAGGGATGGGGGACTGGTGTGGGAAATCTCATGAGTACAGGATTTGAAGGTCCCTGAGTCCAGGACTTTTCATGTAGGAATAAACAGCTGGATTCCTGAGCCCCCTAAGATCACATTCCTTACCCCCCCCCTTTTGCTCTGTGTGTCTGTGTGTCTGTGTGTGTGTGTCTCTCTCTCTGTGTTGGGGGTCTCCATTCTCAGTCCCGGGATTTGGCAGGACGGCCTCCTGGTCCCAAACTTCCAACTCAAAGGAGAGTGGGGGGCGGGTCTGGCTAGTGGGCTTAATTAAGGCTCTAAGCTTCATGCCCCAAACTTCCCCTGAGCGAGCCTCCCGCGGGACTCACCCGCTGGATCTCTGATGTCGCCAGGGCACGGGGTCCGCTGTTCCGCCTCCGCTGACGCTGGCTCTGGCTAGGGCTGAAGCTGGGCTCTGGTGGGGCTCCCGCACCGCTCCGGCGTGGGGCGGGGCTGGTCCAGGTCCGCCCCTCGCTCCCCCCTCCCCAGATTCGGGGAAATCTCCTCCCGCCTTAACTCTGCACATGCCACAGCAGGAGTAGGGCGCACCGACCCACGATCACCCAAAATGAACAGACAGGCATATGGATATCCGGCTGGCTAGCATCTGGGTTCTACCTGGGGCGATGATAGAAATAAGGCAGCAGTGAGCAACACAACACCGGTATGGTGAGATCGGAGGCGGGTGTCGTTCTCGGTCGGATTAATACTGGGTGCATTCAGCAGGAGCTAGCCAGTGGAACCTGAGGCCTTAAGGGGTCGGAGCCCGCCCATCACAACTGAGCCCGGAGGTGCCCAACCACCGGCTTTGTTGCGGCGCCCCCTGGAGGCCACTAGGGCTGTAGCCTGGGCCTCTGGTTGGGGAGCCCAGCTGCCTTGTCCTAACCAGGACACAACCAAGACACAAAGCCAGCCGCAGAATAGATCTTACAGTGCACGCTGAGACTACTAGCAGGTGGGGTGGAGGACCCGACTGTACTTAGTCTTAGGACCTATCCGGTCCTTCTTTACAGAGAGCTAGGCTATTCTTGGTTAGATCTGAGCAGATGAGCTAAATCAGCCAGAGGCCAGGGGTCTCTCTGCCTAATCCTATAAATCCTGAGACTGGGGCTACTCTGAGGCCTGGGTGACTATCCATCTTCAGAGTACAGGGCTTGCCTCTAGCCAACTCTGTGGTCATGTTGGTAGCACACTGATGTGACAAAGACCCACCTACCTTCGATTCAAATCTTAGCCCCGCCCATCTTAGGAGCATTCAGAACCCTGGGTGAAGAGCTCCTTGCAGAGCTTCCCCCCTTCGTTCCCCTTTCATGGACAGTGTTTATCTGAATTTCCCAAAGCAGATCTAGAGACAGCGACACAGTACGAAGTTAGTGTGGGAGGTAGACCCAGGAGGCACCAGCGGAGGAGTAGCAAGAAGACTGAAAGAAAGCAGCCAACAAAGGAGGTGCCGTCAAACAAGTCACCACTGTGGGTGACAGAGACCAAATCCTTCCGGGGATTCTGGGAGCTGATTGGGAGCATGGGTCTCTGTTGTATGATATTTTGTTCGTGTTCTGACAAATAAAGCTGGTCTAGAAATCAGGACTAGTTAACCATAGAGGTCTGGAGGTCTGTAGAGACAAGAGACAGGAAGTGATATGGCTGGGCAGAGAGAGGAATATAAGCAGGCGGAGGCAGGATCTCTCCCCTTTTCCGTCGGAGGACTTGTGGAGGTGAGAGGTGACTTTGGCTGCTCCTCTACTTCTCTTACCTTTCAGCATTTACCCCGATATCTGACTCTGGGTTTTTATTATTAAGACCAATTAGAACTCACGCTACAGGTCTCACATTGTTACTGCTCCCAAGGGCAAGGGGAACTAAGGAATTCATCTTCACACCTATCAATCATATGTTGAGGGCTGTTTGGGGGCATTAATGTCTTCACCTGCTGGACTTTTTGCCTGTGCAGAATGTGGGTGAACCCTTCCTCATGACTCCTTGGAGCCTAGAGCTCTTTCCGAAGTTGGCAGTTTGAGGTGGAGGCCACGCACTTCTGTGCCGGTGCAAAGACTGCACACGGCAGACTCGGAAAGCCCTCTGCTCTCCGGGACTTCACTCTGCTCTCCGGGACTGCACACGGCAGACTCGGAAAGCCCTCTGCTCTCCGGGACCTCTCCCACCCCCAGGTTGCTCCTCTCTCGGGCACTGGTATCTACCCCCGCCACACATATATCCTCCTAGTCACCACTGTCCCCTTTCTTCCTAAGTCCCTTCCCTTTTCTTTCCAGCTCCTAACCATTTACAAGCTAGCTGCTTTTAAATGCCTCCCAGCTCTAAGTCAAGGTCATCTCTTCTTGCTCCCTCCAATTTTTTTTTTTTTTTGGTTTTTCGAGACAGGGTTTCTCTGTGTAGCTTTGCGCTTTTCCTGGGACTCACTTGGTAGCCCAGGCTGGCCTCGAACTCACAGAGATCCGCCTAGCTCTGCCTCCCGAGTGCTGGGATTAAAGGCGTGCGCCACCCCCGCCCGGTCCCTCCAAATTTTGAAGCCGTCTATCCCCGCAGACTCCACCATCTTGTTATCTGCCACCTCAGTCTGCTGCCACTTCTTCCTCCAAAGTGCTTTTGAAAGAGTTGGTTTTGGCGGCGCTGGAGAAATGGAAAAGTCCTTAAGAGCACTGGCTGCTCTTCCAGAGGAATTCCCAGGTTCAATTCCCAGCACCCATGGCAGTTCACAACTGTCAGAAACTCCAGTTCCAGGGGACCTGACTCACTCACATAGACACACACACAGGCAAAACACCAATGCACATAAAATAAAAACAAATTAAAAAATTTTTTTGCTGCTTTGAGACAATGTCTCCCGTAGCTCAGACTGGTCTTGAACTCGCTAAATAGCCAAGGACGACTTTGAATTTCTGATTCTCTCATCTCCTTCTCCCAAATGCTGGGATTACAGGCATACTACCTTGCCCAGTTTGTACAGTGGTGAGGAGTGAACCCAGGGCTTTCTGCATGCTAAACAGCACTCTACCAACTGAGCTGGATCTCCCGCCTCCAAAATTGCTTTTGAGAAGTCACCATGTGTATTAGTCAAAATTCTCTAGGGAAACAAACCCAATAGAATGAATTCATACTACAGGGGACTTAGGTGGTGGTGCACACCTTTAATCCCAGCACTCGGGAGGCAGAGGCAGGTGGATCTCTGTAAGTTTGAGGCCTGGTCTACAGAGCTAGTTCCAGGACAGCTGGGGCTTCACAGAGAAACCCTGTCTCAATAACAAACAAAACAAAAATGAGATTTAGACAACAGATAGATGATTCAGAGGTTAAGAGCACTGGCTGCTCTTATAGAGGGTCTGGGTTTGGTTCCCAGCACCCACATGGCAGCTCATAACCATCTGTGATGATCTGACACCCCCTACTGATCTTTGCAGGCACCAGGCATGCACATGATACACATGTATACATACAGGCAAAATATTCATACACATATTTCTTTAAAAAATTAAGAAAAAAATGGGGATTTACTAGACTGGCTTAAATCTTACAGTCTGAGCAGTGCAGTAGTGGCTATCTTGGAACTGGGCAGGCTAAGGACCCAGTAGTGACTTGGTACTGGAGTCTGGGCACCTCGGCACTCCCAATCTAGCAGTGAAGGCCTGGAAATTTTCTGGAGAAAGCACTAGTCTTCAGTGCACATTAGAATCCTAAAGAGCCGGGCGGTGGTGGCGCACGCCTTTAATCCCAGCACTTGGGAGGCAGAGCCAGGTGGATCTCTGTGAGTTCGAGGCCAGCCTGGTCTACAGAGGGAGTTCCAGGACAGGCTCCAAAACTACACAGAGAAACCCTGTCTCAAAAAACAAACAAACAAACAAAAATGAAAAAGAGCCAGCTGGTGTTGATGCACACCTTTGATCCCAGCACACAGGAGGCTCACTCATTGGGAGGTGTAGACAGGAATATAAAACAGGATCTTTCCATGCCCCACCCCCATTTGGTCTGAGGATTCCTAGGGGTGAGAAGTCTCTAGTGGCTGCTGCTCTGCTTCTTTGCTCTTTCAGCTTCCACCCTTGATATCTGACTGTGGCGTTTTATTGTTAAGACTAATTAGGATTGCACTTCAGGCACAGTTTCTCTGTGTAGCCCCAGCCATCCTGGAACTCTGGAATCCAGAACTGATCTCTATGAGCTCAAGGCCACCATGGTCTATGCAGTGAGTTCCAGACTAGTCAGGACTACATATTGAGACTCTTACCTCAAAACAACAACAAGCCAGGCGGTGGTGGCACACGCCTTTAATCCCAGCACTCGGGAGGCAGAGGCAGGCAGATCTCTGTGAGTTCAAGGCCGGTCTGGACTACAGAGTGAATTCCAGGAAAGGCGCAAAGCTACACAGAGAAACCCTGTCTCTAAAAACAAACAACAACAACAAAGACAATGGCTCCTGAGTAACACTGACACCTAAATTTGTCTCCTGGCCTACACAAACACATGTACGTACACACACACACACACACACACACACACACACACGGAAAGAGAACTAAGGGCAGTATTTGCTTGACTAGCATGCATGGAACCTAGGTTCACTCACCAGACCCCATGCCCCCAAACAGATTTGGCTCTGGCTTTCCAAAGTAGCAAATTTAGAACCTCTTGGGAAAACCTTTCCCAAGATGCAACCTTCTCCACCAGATTACCAGTTGTCTCTGCTCAGATGGATGTGGGTTGACCTCACCAACAACTATGTAAGATGTCAAATGGAGACTAAGGGACGGATCATTGAAACACCTTGTGTCTCTCCCCACCTCATCCTCATCTCACTTGAGCTATGCCTATGTAGAGTCAGCTGCTACCAAAGACCAAGGTCAAAGATCAAAGGTCAAGTGATAACTGTTCTCTGATGACTTTTTCCTGAGAGTTGCACCTCAGGCTTAGTACCAGGACACCCCTTTGATAGCTGGGTACCCCTAATCTTCACCATTCCTTCAGTAACCATAGAGAGAAGGGACAGAGATAGAATGGACCTAGCCTTCTTGTCCTCCATTTTGCTCTGACCTCTGGACCAGACAATGCCAGAGAGGAATCTCCTTCTAGGACACACCTGGGCCACTGTCATCCCTGGAGGCACCAAGCTCTGCCTCTTCGTGAAAGTGGCTTCTGTTTGCATAGTCAGGGCTCATCTGCTTTGGAAGACAATTGTGCTTGAAAATGAAGTTAGATTGGTCCCAGGAGTGAACAGACAACCCTGACCCCCAACAATGGACAAGGACAGAGGTAGAGCTCACCCATAGTTGAGAAATGGAGATGTTGGAACTTCCTAATATAGGCCCATGAGGCCCTTTCTTTTTCTGTACCAAGACAAATGGTTAGAAGCACTGATTCCCAGACTATCAGGAGATTTTTGGGGTTCCTGTTGGATGCCTTGGCTACCCTTGAAGACACTCAGGACTCTCCCATCAGTGTTAAGGCCCTGAGAAGTGAGACCTTGATTGTGGTGATATTGTGTTCCCCAAAATATTGTGTACCCTAATAAACTTATCTGGGGTCAGAGAACAGAACAGCCACTAGATATAGAGGCCAGAAAATGGTGGCACACACGCCTTTAATCCTATCATTTGGGAGGCAGAGATCCATCAAGATCTCTGTGAGTTCAAGGCCACACTGGAAACAGCCAGGCATGGTGACTCACGCCTTTAATCCCAGGAAGTGAGCCTTTAATCCTAGGAAGTGATGGCAGAAGCAGAAAGGTATTTAAGGCGTGAGGACGAGGAACTAGAGCTGGTTAAGCTTTAGGCTTTCGAGAAGCAGTTCAGCTGAGATCCATTCTGATATGAGGACACAGAGGCTTCCAGTCTGAGGAAACAGGATCAGCTGAGGAATTGATGAGGTGAGGTGGCTGTGACTAGTTCTGCTTCTCTGATCTTCCAGCTTTAACCCAATACCTGGCCCCAGGTTTGTTTTTATGAATAAGACCATTTAAGATTCATGCTACACTTGGGCATTGCTGAATTGAATGGATAATTCCCTTTAGGGATGCCTGGATCCCTCTATACAGGCTGGGAAATAGGAAACAGCTAAAGGATCTTGGGGTCATATGAAAAAGGAAGAAGGCTAACATCCAGCCCCTACATGAAGCATTCCAGCCACTCTCTTCTATCTATCCCAAACTCCAAAGGTAGCACCATTGTGAGGGCCTGGGAACAGAGCTGTAGCGATACTTCTATCTTCTGGTTCAGGTTCTGTGAAAGGGCCAAATGCCTCCACTACCTCATCCATGAAACCCAAACTTTCCTGATGACTCCCAACGTGGACCAGGAAGCAGCTGGCAAGTGGGTTCTTTGTTAAGGGCCAGGCATGGTGGTGCATGCCTTTGATTCCAGCCTCCAGGGCTATGCAGAGAGATACCTTAAAAAAAAAAGTTTTGGAGGGGCTGGAGAGGTGGCTCAGAGGTTAAGAGCACTGGCTGCTCTTCTAGAGGTCCTGAGTTCAATTCCCAGCAACCACATGGTGGCTCACAACCATCTACAATGAGATCTGGTGCCCTCTTCTGGCCTGCAGGCTGAACACTCACTGTATACATGATAAATAAATAAAATCTTTAAAAAAAAAAAAAAAAGTTTTGGAAACCATTTTGACTGTTCATCTGAGATCTCAGATTCCTAGGGTTAATTTTGACCTGTGTCCTGTGTGCTGCAGTAGGTGCTAACCATCCTCTGTTGCCTAGGGAACGTAGGTAGAAAGACTGAGTTTGCAGTCTCCCCAGCCATAGGGTGGGGATTCTGGGCAATGTTAAGACTGAAAGTCGGACTTTGTGCCACTGAAGTGCATTGCCTGAGCCAGATCTTGGTACTGTATCTGTGCACACATACCTGGGCATGTATATTCAGGCCCACAATGATGTGCTATGACTTACAGACTGGCCACCTAGAGCCCCAGGCTTCTGTGTATCACTTGTACCCACATGTATATACCAGCTTTTCATGCAATATGCCAGAGATAGGCTCCATTCTCAGGAAGAGAAGCGGGCCTACTGTCCTCACAGGAGATACGTTTGTGGGGAATCAAGAGGACTATCCTGAGACACTCCCTATCAGGCATACTCCTTTTTGACCTTCTGATCAGTTGCCAGAGAAAGAAGCAGGCCCTGGGGTGTTGAATGGCCTAGACCTTGCCAGGAGTCACCCTGATGTCCTATACTATAAACCAGGTCATTTTAGAGAAATGGTAAATAGCCCCTAGTCCAATCCTAGCTGGGCACCTGTGACTCTTGTCATACTGGATCAGATGGGTTTGGACTTGTCTTTGTGGCCACCACCTCCAGGCAGCCCTCCCTGGTACGCAACCTGCTCCGCCTCCAGACTTGGGGGAAGTGCTAGAGGTCAAGGGTCACCAGGCGGACCAGGTCCCGGAAGCGGAAGCGAGATGCACTTCCGGCGCGCAGCAGGCGGCCATGTTGGAGCGGCGGAGGCGGCACAGAGGTGCGTCCTGGGTCCCCGCGGCGGCCCCGGTAGGTTGTAGCCGCGGGTCTAACGGTGCCGCGAAGTGGCGGCCCTTGAGGCCGCAGGGCGGCAGGGCGAAGGGACTGGGCGGCCGACCCTCCCGGATCCTCATTCTCCCCGGGCTTGGCCGAGACACCCCACCCCCACCCAGGACCCCACCCTGGGGCTGTGCGGATCCTGTCGGGCTACCACTGTCGCCGTGACCCCGACTCCCTGTCGCCGTTCGGGCCCCGGGGACGCGGTCTCCCAGCCCGAGGGCCCCGATCTGCCCCCGACCCCAGGCTGCCTGATTAGTACTTCTCCCACCCCCAGTCTTCGGTCAACTTCCTCTGCTGGCTGGCCCCAAAGGAATGTGTGCAGGCAGGTGTGTGTGCCTGGCTGCAGCGCCTCTCTACGAAGCTGCTTGAAAGCCAAGAAGCACCCTCCCAAGGGTTCAGACTGACCTAGACCCCCGCCCCCCAGTGTCAGCGCTTGAGGTTTGGGGTGGGAAGGAGGTCTCTCTCTGTTACACAGTTCACAGCCTACCCCTTCAAACAATAAATAAAAGTACTGAAGTCATGCGCAAGGATTGTGCTTGGAGAGCATCCTCTGGGGGAGGGGAAGTGTCTCAGACACCTGAGGATCCAAGAATGTTTCCAAACAAAGAGCCCCAGGGCACTTTCTCTGGGGAAATCTCAAGACTGTATATCTGCTCCATTAGAGCTGAGCAGAGCGGCAGCACAGACGGACCTCCAGGCCCCAGGGATCTGTCTCATCCCAGCTGATCTTTTAATGCTCCAGTGCACTGGGGAGTTTACCTCTAGAAGCCCTCAAATGCTTCGAGGGATGCTAGATGTAACTCATGATTGACGGGCATCATTTCTTTAAGGGAATGTGGGGCAATTTGAGGCCTGCCAGACAACTGCATCTGTGCTCTACTGAGATCTGCTACCCTAAGTCCAGTTAGGAAAGCTCAGACCTTTAATGGCCGCTTGACATACCTTCTTAGATGGAACTTTCTCTTCCAGCGTCTCCAAACCTTGGACTCCTTGATCTAGCTGTCTGGCCCCCTGCTTTGCCTTAGAGATGTTGCTTGTTATTCAACAGTTTTTTTTGTTTGTTTGTTTGGTTTTTTTTTTTTTGAGAGTCTGGCTCTTTCATTGGGGTTGAACTCCTAGAGTGAGAAATTAGGTTTTGGAGTAGCCTGTCCACAGACCCTGAAAGTAGAGTCTCTAGTAGGCAGGGAAATCAACCACCCCCTGCACTGGAGCACTGGCAGCTGGATGAACATGCCGGGGTGGACATCGAGTGTAAGTCTGGGCCTTTGGGCCTATGTTCAAAGCCCTCTATCTGTTTTTTTCAGGTAGACCCCCACCATCCCACATGTCTTCCTTACCCATTCTTACTTCACAGCCCCTTGAAAAGCTGTTACCTTTTTTGCTCCATTTGTGCCTGCTGTTCGTCTTTTCATCTAGAGTTACTGCTCCCAGGAGTCCTTCCCTAACCATACTTACTAGTAAGTATGACCTGGGTACCACCATATACTCCCAGGAAACTTAATGGTGGCTGTGTCTTGACTTCAGGACTGGGCTCTTTGAGGATAGAGAGATTTTCCTGTATCCTGGGACTGGTCTAGATAGTTGGCATGGGGTGGGTGGGCAGTGCAGACGGTGGCGTCGTAGTTCAAGCATGTGGTCCAGCTGCTCAGGAATGAGTGGGAGGGTCACTTGCACCAACCAGTTCAAGACCAGCCTGGCGACGTAGCGAGCTGCATTCCAGAGACTAGAAAAAATGCAGGATTTAGCTGAGCTCCTGACACGCACTTGTAATCCTAGCACTTGGGAGGCTGCTGCAGAATTACCAATTTAAGGCCAGTTTGGACTGTATAGCAAGCTCCAGAACAGCCAGAGTTACATAGTGAGACCTTATGTCCCCAACAACAGAGTGTGGTAGTGCTTGCCTGTAATTCCAGCACTTGAAAGCTAGTGGCCAAGGGATCAGGGTTCAAGGGCAGGCTAGCCTATGTGAGACCTTCTCTTTTATTTATTTATTTATTTATTTATTTATTTATTTATTTATTTATTTATTTTTTAAATTGCACTCATGATATTCATTAATTACACTCATGATAATAATCACATTTGTGGTATTCATAGATTACATTCGCAGTATTCATTCAATGATATATATATATTTTTTTTATTTTAAATGCCGAATGTCATTTATTGAAGGGGGGAGGAGGTCTTAAATACAGGCTTACAGCACAATGGGAGGACCTGGGAGGGCAGAAGTTCACTACGTTGTTTTACAATCTTGCTTCTAATCTGTTAACGCCCATTATTCAGGATACACAGACAAGGAACTTCTCTTAAGCATTCAGGAGGGTAGAACCCGGCAGGGATTTAGCATAGGGAGGATATCAAGGTCAAGGTGTGCAAGCAAGGCAGCAGTTACCCAAAACGGGGGCCAGGGCCCTACAGGTCCCCCTTTTATTAAAAAATGAGCTTTTGACTTTGTTTGGGACGTCAGCAGGTCACCTTACCCGTCATGAAGACGCCTGCCCAGGCCACACAGGTGCTCTGTCTTAGGTTGGTGAGTGCCCCCCAGGCATTACCTGTCTCTGAATACTCATTTTCATACAGGCTCAATCGTGTGTGAGCTGCTTACTTAATTGCTGCCAAAGATCTCAAAGTGGCACTGGGCTTGCAATCTGTGTGTTTGATACAGAAAAGAACAACAGAGGTCCTAGTGAGACCTTCTCTTAAAGCAAGAAAAGAAAAATGCCATTGAATTAAAATGAGCCAGATTTAAATCTTCCCAGAAGCCCAGCAGTAGGGTCACGATGGCTCTTAGGTGCTTCTGAGCATGTATCCTTAAGAAACACACCCACACTGCCAACCTGTTCTAGCTCCATACCTTGGTACCATTTTTCATTCTTTTTTTTTTTTTTTTTTTTTCCTCCGGTTTTTTGAGATAGGGTTTCTCTGTATAGCTTTGGAGCCTTTCCTGGATCTCACGCTGTAGCCCAGGCCAGCCTCGAACTCACAGAGATCCACCTGGCTCTGCCTCCTGAGTGCTGGGATTAAAGGTGTGCACCACCACTGCCAGGCTCCCTGGTACCATTCTTATCGATTCTTTTCTTTTTGCTTTGGAGGTGCCAAGTCCTGGTTTGTGGATGCGCAGGCAGATCCGAAGTGCCTGATGCCATGAGCATGGTAGTGCAGCATGTGGAGGAGAAAGCTGTGCACTCCTGGTCACGCATCTCCACAGCAGGGAAGAAAGCCCTGGAAGAGGCGCTGCTGGTGTTTAACCCCATGAGCCAGGATCTCAGTGCCACAGAGGCCCAGCTTGTGGCCTTCCTCCAGGGCCTGCGAGATGATGGCTTCCAGCCGACCATACTGCGAAGTGGTGATGTCTATGGCTATAGCTCGTGCACAGCCAACCCCCCCAGCCAGACAAAGCTACAAGCTCGCACCACCAACTCATCTGCCACATCACTTCCAGCCAGGGCTCCCCAAACTGCTGTGTCCTTACCTGCAAGAAAGGACACACTGCTCCCTGTGCCACTATCTGGCAGGCTGGCTAAGGGGTCCACACCAGCCCTTGCCAAGCATGCGACCACTAACCTGCTGCTGAGCTCCCTGAAGGAGTCAAATACCAGCCACACCAGTGGTACAACAGTAGGCTTCCCTGCCCACCTCTATCCAGGGGTCTACCCTGCCATGCGGCTCTCTGTGGTCCTTGAAGCACTGGTCCCACTCAAGACTCCTTGCTTGGGTGCTAAGCACGGGGCACAGTCACTGCAGCTGTCCCTTGCAAACTCTTCCCTGAAAGTGAGGAAAGGTTCGGGGAACCCACAGTCCAAAGCATCCAGAAAAATCACAAACAAGGGCCTCAAATGCCTGAGTAGGAAAGGTCCTGGGGCTGACCGACGAGGTGCTGGGACCCAGAGCAATGGCATACGCATGAAAGGGTGTTCTTCCTTGGGCACCAAAACAGTCCAGACCAAGGCATCTCGAACACTGACCAAAGCTGCTCATGCCCATGCCAGTCGAGCTCGAACCCAGAACAAGACAGTAAGGGTGAGGGCCAAGGCAACAAAGGCCAAGCCCAGGGCAGCCGGAGCCAAAGCCAAGGCCACTGTAGTGAGGGACAAGGCTAAAGCCAAGGCAGTCAAGGCGAAGGCCAAAGCGTCTCGGACCAAGCACAGGGGAAGGCCAAAGGGATCTGTTAAGACCAGAACTGGAAGGACAAGCCTGAAGAATCGTTCTGAGACTGTGGGGAAGAAGAGGAAGAAGGCTGAGGAGGCAAAGGGCCTTCCTCCTAAGAAGAGAGCGAGACTTGTGCTCCGATCCCCTAAGGCATGGCTGGGGCCTGGAGCAAAACCTTGCAAGTCCCAGACTATCAGGGTAGACCGGAAATCTTCGGATGATGAGGTCCGACAGTGGGCCCAGCAGATCCTCCGTGTGAACCTCTCTCCAGTGGTGTGGCTCCAACCGCTGCTGCCGTCTTGACTCCACACTCAGCATCCCGAGTCATCCTTGCATCACATCCACGCTTGGGAAAACAGCTGAGCTCTCCGTGTGACCAGCAGCACAGTGTGCCGTGCTCGTGGACTCTGCAGCTTTCCGGACTCTGGGTACCTCCAGGTACCTCAGGACTCTGGGTCACCAACCTCCTTTCAGAAACTGAGGATTTGGGATGGGGTGGGGAGCGGGAGGGGTGTTCTCATGGCTCAATGCACTGTGACTTGTTCTTTAAGTTGTACGTCTGATGTTCCATCTATCATGTTTTATACCTTTCCACCTTGCGGTCTCCCTGCTCACCCTCCATGGTCTTACTTATTGGGTGATTTTGGTGTGTGGGGGCTGCTGACAGGAGCCTGCTAGAAGCAGCTCTGCTAGCTTGAAGCAGGTCATCAGTGTGAATGATAGGGCGATACTATGGAAGGGCAAAGCTCCCAGGCTTCTGAAGAGATGGAGGGAAATTCAGGTGCTGGCTTCTGTAGATGTGTGAGAGAGATCCTGAGGGATGGGCAGAGCCGCTAAAAAGTAGGACACCTCACCTCGAGTGTCCCAGTTCTGAACCAGAGGGGCCCATTCAAGATTGTGAGTCACTCTGGGAAATCCTGCAGCTCACAGGTTTTTAGGCCAGGGAAAGACGCCTTTGTGGGACTGCTCTCTAGGGGCCAAGCTTTAAGGCTTTGCCTGGGCTTGTCTAGTGGGAGGGAACAGACTTAAAAGGCTTGAAGTGCTGCTTCTCTGCTGCAAGTGACTAGCCTCAATTTTCCCGAGCGGATGGGCTTTGAATCTGGACCACAAAACCTGCCCTTACTATCCAAAGAATTTTCTCTCTGGTGGATCTAGGAAGACTTGTACCTGTACTCAGCAGTGCTTTCTGACTGGATTCCACATGCTCCATCTTACTCAGGGGTCCAGCTTCACTGTGTCTCCTCACATGACCTGTGTGCTTTGGACATTGTTGGTACCTTCTGCTTTGGAAAAGAGCTGGGTCCTGAGTGGAAGCAGCTGCTGTGCCCATCTGTAGTTCACTGGTAGCCACTCAGGCTGGAAGGTAGTGGCTAGGAGGTGGGGAACCTGCAACCCCTGCACTTGGGGATTTGAGTGTGAGTTTGAGGTCAGCATCAACCACATACTGAGGAAAACACCTCCACCACCACCACCTCTCTCTCTCTCTCTCTCTCTCTCTCTCTCTCTCTCTCTCTCTGTTTTTGTTTTTTGACACAGGGTTTCTCTGTATAGCCCTGGCTGTCCTAGAACTAACTCCTTTTGTAGATCATTATCATGCTGGCCTCAAACTTAGAGGTCCACCTGCTGGGAATAAAGGTGTGTGCCACCAGACCAAGCCAGAGGACTAGAGGAGAGATGGCTTAGTGGTTAAGAGGATTTAATTGCTCTGCCAGAGGACCTAAGTTTCGTTCCCACAACAAGGCAGCTCACAATCACTTGTGTTCAGCTCCTGGGGATCCCACACTCTTTTCTTGCTTCCACAGTCACAGGCAGAAAGACACACACAGTTTTTTATTTTTTTTAATGGCACAACTGGATAAAGCATCAGTTCTTTGAGAAAAGGCTATCTTGGAAATCTTGAACTTTAGTGATGTTGATAAGCAAAGGAATGGTGTGAAATCCCTTAAATAAAAACTTACCGGCTAGGCTGGAGAGATGCCTCAGAGGTTAAGAGCGCTGGTTGCTCTTTCATAAAACCCAGGTTCAGTTCCCAGGGCCTACCTGGCAACTCACAGCTGTCTTAATTCCAGTTCCAGGGGACCTAACGCCTTCCTCTGGTTTCACTGGGCACTAGGCAGACACAGTGCAGACATGCATGCAGGTGAAACACCTATACACATAGAAACTAGTAAGAAAATAAATGTATTGTCTTTACAACAACAAGAATGATGTTGGTAACAGAGCAATCCAGGGCCGAGAGATGTCGTAGTAGGTGAGGTGCTTTCTGTGCAAGCGTAAGGACATAAGTTCAGATCCCTAGAACTCCAGTAGAAGCCGGATGTATGCCTGAACACCGGCAATGAGTCGGGGGCAGAGCCAGCCAGTGTGGCCAAAATGACAATCTAGAGTCAATGAAAGACCAGATCTCAAAAAATAAGATGGAGGCCGGGCGGAGGTGGCACTCACCTTTAATCCCAGCACCGGGGAGGCAGAGCCAGGCGGATCTCTGAGTTCAAGGCCAGCCTGGTCTACAGAGCAAGATCCAGGACAGGCACCAAAACTACACAGAGAAACCCTGTCTCAAAACACATATATATCTTTAAAAAAATAAAATGGAGAAGCAGTTGAGGAAGGCATCCTATCAACTCTTCATGTGCACCTGCATATGCGAGAATGCCTGTATATCTCTCTCTCTCTCTCTCTCTCTCTCTCTCTCTCTCTCTCTCTCTCACACACACACACACACACACACACACACACAAGACCAAGCCAGAAAGAAGGGAGGAGGGAGAAAGAAGGCATTCCAAGTCACATGTATTGATGTATGCATGTAATCCTAGAACTAGGGAGGCTGAAGCAAGAGAATCTCAAGTTTGAAACCAGCCTGGGCTACACAAGACTCTTGTCTCAGAAAAGAAAAACCGTAAAAGGGGTGGGGATGGGGAGGGAAGGCATCCTTGGGACCAAGTGATCATGATACCCTTACCTGCCTTTCCACGCACCAAGTGGAGTGATGGTTCTACCCAGATCCTTCTGCTTTGAACCAGGAACAAGCCACTCAAGACACTGATGGTTTAGAGAATAAAGGGAGTACAGTGGCCTATGCAGACCCCCATCTTTCTGGATTCTGTGAAGTTCTTGGTGCTCTACCCTACCTCTGGTGGAAACAGATTATGGTAGGACAGGATTTATGCAGTGAAGCTGTCAGTTATTTAGGAGAGCACAGATCTAGAATTGTCCCAGGAGGACTGACACCTAGCAGTGGAGAATAGGAAGAATAGTATATGGAAAAGGTGAAAAGTGAGACTAGGGTAGGACTGGAGTTTACAAGACCAGAAGACATGAACCATGGAAAAGATTTGAGCAGGAAAGTGGGTTGTTTGGAAGGAAAGCCTAATTGGAGGCTGCTTAAGTGGTTCTGAGTGAGAGTTGGCATTGTCTGCAATAAACTTGGACCTTTGGGGAGAGAGCAGGTAAAGATTGAGAAGATACAAAGAAACAGAAAGGGGGCACGAGTGAGCTGTGAGGGCCCAGGTAAGGAGGGGTGGCAGGTGTGGGTGAGTGAGGGTGGGCTTACTGATCCCACCAGCGCTGTCTGCCCTCCTGAATGATGCTCCTGTCGCTGATAAAGGTGCCACCCGAGCTGAAGTCTTAGATGCTGGGGCCACACAACACACATTTGCAGGAACTTCCTGGAAACAAGAAAGGCTTACCCCAACACTGTGACTGAGACTCAATCCTGGGGGCCACGCATATAGTTCACTGACCACTAAGTGTGTCTTGAGTGGACAGTGCCCCCACTGTCCCCAAAACACTGATCAATACCTACGACCACCATTCCTGGAATGGATGCTTTTTGAACTAGTATCTGCAGTGATAAGTTTCTAGGGCCAGTAGGTTTGAGGTTGAGGGCAACCATCTCCTTTATCTGAAAGATTTAATTTTCCTGTCACTCTGCCCAGGGTGCCACACTCTATTGTGTAGCAATTTTCACTGAGATAAAATCATCCATTTTGGAGGGAAGCAGCTCCCTAAGACACTGGATGTTCTAAACTTTAGAATCTAAAGGGAGGCGGAAACATTCCATTCTTCAGGGAGGCTCCTTAAGACACAGGCTGTTCTAAGGGGAAGTGAACATTACATCCTTCAGGGAGGCTCCACAACATACAAGATATTTTGCCGGGTGGTGGTGGCACATGCTGTTAATCCCAGCAGAGCCAAGTGGATCTCTGAGTTTGAGGCCAGCCTGGTCTACAGAGTTCCAGGACAGCTAGATCAGAAACCTTGTCTCGAAAACAACAAAAAAGATACAAGGTATTCTAAGGGAAAGTGAAAAATTCCATTCTGCAGGGAAGCTCATTAAGCTCAGGAATTCAGGATGTCCTTGAAACTGATAAGCTTCACTAGGCCCCTCCCTTCCTAAACGTCTATAAGTAGTAAGGAAGCTTAGAGACACTCCCAGACAAGTTAAGCTGACCAGCTAGGCTCACACTAGCTAGGCTGTCTGGAAGAAATAGATCTGCCAAGCCACCTAGAAGTAGCAGAGATAAGAAAGCTGCCTGGAAGAGGTTAGACCGCCGATGATTCTCTAACCTGCTGTGCAGCCTGCAGGCTGTGCATTGTGCTCCAGGTTTCCAGCTTTCATGGTCTGTCACCGATGCTGGTGATACACTTGTCTTTGGGTCATTTCTGCTCCTGTAAGTAACCCCAATAAAACTCATTGGTTCTCCAAGTTGGACTTTGGTGGTATCCGTACTTGGTTCTGTCCTTGGTTCCTTGCCTAGAGTGAATAGACTTTTGCTAACATATCCCTGTTCTGGTGGAAGCTCTACTCAGCCCCTGACACCCATATACCCAAAGAGTCCGGAATGTTCTGGTGGAAGCTTCACCTTAGCCCCTGACACCCATATACCCAAAGAGTCTGGAATGTTCTGGTGGAAGCTCCACCTCATTTCCCCTGCCCCATCTCTCTCTTCCCAAACCCTGCCCACCAAACATTGCTCCTGCCCCAGAGTTGCTCAAGACCACTCCCACAGGGTATTTAAACTGCACCCCAGAAAACAGACATGTGGTTTTTCAGTCTCTCTCCCGTTTCCTCTCTGGGTGGGGGGAGGGGGGAATCATCCATGAGTGCTTTACCCATTAAACTGGGGCTTTCTCGAATACTGTCTGATTTGGTCTGATTTTGATTGCTGCGTCAGCAGAGGAACTTATCAGGGTGCAGAAACTTTTCAATCCCCAGGAATAGTGACACACAGAACACTGATAGATTACTTAAAGGCAACTTCCTAGAATGCCATGGGGCTGTTCATGCAAGATAACAAGTCACGTGTTTTCAGTTCTATAAACAAGGTTGGTTGCCCCAACTGCACAGGATGTGCTGGATCACATGTAGTGGGAGGTACATAGGCAGGAAGTATGTCAAGATGTGTGCTTGCCTCTGATTGGACAAAGGCAGAAGTGTGTAGCCTTGTGGGTTTTGTTTTTATAAGCACTTGTAGTCAGAGGTTTTTCTGAGCCCAGCCCCATGGTCCCACAGCTGCTTATAAAACAATCATTCAGAAACTTAATATTAATTACCAATTGTATGGCCATGGCCTATGGCTCAAGTTTCTTGCTAGCTAGCTCACATAACTAAACTCAACCCATTTCTACTAATCTATATGTCACCACGTGTTCCATGGCTTCACCTGTGTGCCATGCATGCTGCTCCCTGGACAGCAGGATGGCATCTCTGACTCCTTCTTCCTGTTTCTTTCTCCAATTTACCGCCTAGCTGTAACCTGACTTGCCATAGGCCAAACGCCTTTATTTATCAACCAATCAGAGCAACACATATTCACAGTATATAGAAAGCTATCCCACAGCAAACATGTGACTAACATAATTCATGGCCATTTTCTAGGAATCCCCGGTATGGACCTGACCATTGTCCATTGTCCTGTTCAGTATTTATTAAAGTTTGCTGTAGCATGAATCTTAAAGAGTCTTTATTAATAAAGCAAACCTGGAGCCAAGTATTGGGGTGAACTGGAAGATCAGAGAGACAGAACAAGCCACAGCTAACCTCACCTGGCCAACTTCTCGGCTGGTCTTGTTTCCTCAGACTGAAAGCTTCTGTGTCCTCATCCCAATGGCTCTCAGCTGAACTGTGCTGCTCGAAACCTAAAAGCTTAACCAGCCAAATGCTTCTAGTTTCTGGTTCTCACGCCTTATATACCTTTCTGCTTTCTACCATCACTCCCTGGGCTTAAAGGCTCGCTTTCTGGGATTAAAGGCATGAGTCACCATGCTTGGCTGTATCCTTGAACAGATGGACTTCTGCCTCTGGAATGCTGGGATTAAAGGTGTGTGCTACCACTGCCTAACCTTTATGTTTAATATTGTGGCTATTCTGTCTCTGACCCCAGATAAGTTTCTTAGGGTGCACAATATTTTGGGGAACACAATACCACCACAGTTTGCTTCAAATTTGGCTCAAAAAGAATTGTGATAGTGGTCTTCTTCTCAGCCAATGGGAATAAGACAGGCTTGGTCTGACCTTCAACGGGACAGTATTTATTCATGGCGAGGGAGCATTTTGTCACCCACATGTGCACATGGACAAAATGCCTACTAAGGAAGATGGGATGTGGCCCCTCATGGGAATGACTTCTGTAATCTGTAAGGAACACTGGGAAGTGTAGTCTTTCAGCAAGAAACTCTCAAACACAGTCATACCAAGGGTGCTACCCACCTGTGCTATTTATAGCTCTGTGAGGGGGCAGCGAATGTGTAGGCAAGACTGTGACTGTTGCTTCCCTAGCTAGTGGAGCCTCCTGTACTGTGCCTCCTACTTACCAGTGTCTGCCAGTCATAGCGGGGAGGAGGAGGGCACTATGGGTTAGCACTGTGAAAGGTGAGCACTTCCAGACAATTTACTATGCCCCTGCTTTTAGATGCTTGTGTAGTTACTATGGAGACCCCATCCTCGGCTTGGACCAGCAGTGGCAGCCCTTCCTCCAACTTGAGTACCTTGACTCTGGCCCCTGCTGTAGGAGTTCTTGTCACATGGGTAGCATGAATGGGTACATCTTGTGCTTCTGGCACCTGGATGTAAAGGTGAGGCATGCTTTGCAATGGCAAGCCCACAGACATCATCATTTTGTGGACAATCCCAGTTCCATCAAGGCTACATGACAAACTTTTGCCCATCTGACCTGTATCCTGGACACTTCTTTTTTTTTGTTCTTTTGTTTTTTAGTTTTTAGAGGCAGAGTTTCTTTGTATAGCGCTGGCTGTTCTGGAAGTAGCTTTGTAGACCAGATTGGCCTCAGATTCACAAAGATTCACCTGCCTCTGCCTCCTGAGTGCTGAGGTTAAAGGCGTGTGCCACCACCTCCTGTCTTGGACACATTTTTTTAATTTAAAAATTATTTTGCCTGGCCGGGCAGAGCCAGGCGGATCTCTGTGAGTTTCGAGGCCAGCCTGATCTACAGAGTGAGCTCCAGGACAGCCACCAAAACTACACAGAGAAACCCTGTCTCAAAACACCAAAACAAAAAAAATTATTTTGCCTGGTGATGATAGCACACACTTTTAATCCCAGCACTCAAGAAGCAGAGGCAAGTAGATCTCTGTGAGTTCAGAGGCCAGCCTGGTCTACAGAGTGAGTTCCAGGACAGCTGTGGGTACACAGAGAAACCCTGTCTCAAAAAAAAAAAAAAAAAAAAGAAATTCCAAAAAATTATTTGATTATTTTGTGTAGGAGTGTTTTGCCTGCATGTTTATATGTGCCTTATGTCTAGGCCTGGTGTCCACTGAGGTCAAAAGATGGTATATTGGAGTTTAAGACGGTTGTGAGCTACCATGTGGGTGCTGGAATCGAACCTGGGTCTTCTGCAAGAGGAAAAAGTGCTCTTAACTGCTGAGCTATCTCTCCAGCTCTCTTTATTATTTTGTTTGATTGTTTTGAGACTGTCTCTCTACATAGCTTTGGCTGTCCTGGAAATTACTATGTAGATTAGGCTGACCTCAAATTCAGAGATCTCTTTGTCTTTGTCTTCAGAGTGGGCTGGGCTTAAAGACATAAAAGAACCTGGCTGTTCTTTTTATTTTTTATTTTAAAGGGTTTTTTTTTTTTTTTTGGTTTTTCCAGTAAAGTTCTTATTTATTGTGTGTATGGGGTCAGTGACTTGGTTCTTTCCTGTCTTTGTATGAGTTCCAAGAATTGACCTCAGATTGCTAGGCTTGCCCAGCGAGTGCCTTTGCTCACCGAGCCATTGTGCTGCCCTAGACATCTATCTTTATAGCGTACCTGCTGTGGGAAAGGAGGGCCAAATAGAGGGAGTAATAGGCACAGCCGGAAAAGCCAGGAAGATGGGTGTCAGAACTGCTGTGTCTTCTCCCTCCCAGCCAGACTTACACTTGCTGACTGTGTATGTAGACTCCACAGGCCCTAAAGATACAAGATACCTAGGACAACGCACATATATGTCAACCCTGTCCAGACCTCTGCTCCTCTTGCTACCTTGGGTAGCGTTAGTTATGAGAAGACCCCAGGAAGAGTCCATGCTGACCCCGCCAGTGGAATAGCGATATTGATTCTCAAGACCCTGTGGGATGTGATCCCACCCAGTGGGTGCTGCCAGCATGCTAGCCATGGCCCTCGCTCTGCCTCCTGCAGACCTGGCTGCATGGCAGTACCTGTGCCCTGGATGCTGGCAGTGTGAACGTGCACACGGAGGGAATGAGGACACCTCACACAGTTGGATGTGTTCTCCCCTTCATAGATGCTGCAAATCTTTCTTCTCTGTACACTGTAGCTGTGACCCCTGGGCCCTGTCCCTATGTGGTATTGACCTGAAACTAAAACCTCTTTCTGCAACCAAACCAGCAAGCAGTCCCCCTGCAACACTCACACCCTGAGGTGATAGTTATTTTTCCTCTCTCTTCTGGAACCTTGGAGGACCCCAGGGCTGCAAATTTGGCAGCTGCAAAGCCCAAGACACTTTGCAACCAATGTGCCATGCAGAATGTGAGCCTCTGTCATAGAGAGCATGCAACATTTACCAGTTTTGATGGAACACATGCCTGCCTATGATGGTATGTGACTAACAGCTGGTGTTAGTGGCCATCTGATCACTAGTACTAGTGTATGTGGTTACAAACATTGTAAGAGTCTTTTTGTCTGAGGGTGCATGTGCCCAGTCATATGTACAGCTATGTATTATTGTATGGACAGACTGTTATGAGTGGGTCATGGCAAGCAGTGAGTATGGTGGGCTGGGTGGGTGAGGCTGAGAATGGTCTGAAGAGGCACAGGTTGGGGGGTTAGGATGGAGAGCTGGTACAGGCAGATCCCCAGGAAGCAAGTGTTTCTAGGAAGTACATGATCAGTGACTGAATGGGATGAAGCCTTAAGCATGTTTTGTCTCCTTGGTGATGCAGGAGTGGAAGTCAGAGTCAAGGGGTGAGTTGGGCAGTGGTGGCACACTTTAATCCCAGTACTCTGGAGGGAGAGGTAGGAGGAGCTCTGTGAGTTCAAGGCCAGCCTGGTCTACAGAGTGAGTTCCAGGACAGCCAGGTCTACACAAATAAACACTGTCTTGAAAAACAAAAAACAGGGGCTGGAGAGTAGTTAAGAGCACTGGATGCTCTTCCAGAGGAGCCAGGTTCAATTCCCAGCACCCACATGGCAGCTCACAACTGTCTGTAACTCCAGTTCCAGGGGATCTGACACCTTTACACCAATACACATAAAATAAAATTAAAAAAAAAAAACACCAAGTCAAGGGGTGAGGGAGGCCTGAGGACTCGGTAGGACATGAGGAAGCAGAAGGTCAGGAAGTGAGAACTCAGCGGATCTAGGGGAGGCAAGGGCTGGTGATGTAGATGGCAGAGGGAAGGAGTTTGCCACTGCTGACTCTCACATAAACATGTGCCCCTGCTGGCCAGAGTTTGGGGCAGAATAGAAGGGCTATCCAGAGTAGGAATGAAGACGAGAATGAGCACTTACATGGTCCCCCATGTGGTCACCACATATGGGACAAGTGAGCAAGTGATAGCTTCTTGAAAGAGGACACAGTACATTTATTGCTTCACCCACAATCAAACCAAACAAACACAAGACTTAAAGAAATACTTGTGAAGAGATGGAGGGAAATAGTTAACAAATCTAAGCAGTGGTTCCTTGAAGAAAGGAGACCTTGGGTAGCTTTTTCTTAGCCTTGTCTGTAAGCCTTTGACCCTTGTTGAATCTGACAGATTACTAGAACCTCTGAGACCTGTGCATTCCGACCCAAGGGCTGCTATGCGATATGGCCTGTCCGTGAGGGTAGATGCCAGTGCCCATGTTGGTTCTAAGCAGGTAAGGCTGGCATGCACACTTACACTTAAACAGGACCACATATGTGTGTGTTGTTTTGCTTTTCAATTTTTTCTTTGTTTTTTGATATTGGATTTTGTTATATATAGCCTTGACTGGCTTAGTAGTTGTTATATAGCCCAGGCTGACTTTGAACTCACAGTGACCCTCCCCCAGAGGCCTCTGGAATACTAAGACTATAGGTGTATATCAAACCTGGTTTTTTAAAGTTATTTTGTTGTTCTTGTATTTTGAGAGAGATGTTTTTAGCTCAGCTGGCCTTGAAGTTGCCGTGTAGCTGGAACTGTCCTTGAGCTAATCTTCCTAACGCCACATCCCAAATCCTGGGATTACAGGCAGGTACCTCCATACCTGGTTCACACAGCACCATTCCTAAAGCTAGGGCTAGTACTGTGTGCTGTTCTGACCCAGTTTCTCTCCCACGGCCTATACCTGTGACCCACAAGGCTCCATACTTATTTGACCCACAAGGCTCCATACTTATTTCATATGTGTGTCTGGATATTTTGCCTGCATGAATGTCTATGTACACAGAGTATGGAAGCCTGTTGGAACTTGAGTTATAAACCATTGTTAGCCACCATGATGGTGCTGGGAATTGGACCCAGGTCATCAGGAAAATCAGTCAGTGCTCTTAACCACTAAGCCCTCTCTCTAGTCCCAAGGCTCCATCTTTATAAGCTGTGACTATCAAACAGGTACCGACCGCACAGAAAGGACACCTCCAGTGTAGGTGCCAGATATGTGCCCCACGCTGCAGCTTCCACACTGCATTCCTGCCCTGCTGCTTTACTGCCTGGGACAAAACCAAAATTTATCATAAGCCACAGTCATCCTAGGGTCCCCCATGCTATATATATAGCCTCCAAGTTTCTGATTCTCCTGCAGCTGCAGCCCAGGACATGGCTACCTGTACAAGGAGGTCTGTGACTTTTTTTTTTTTTAAGAAGGGTTTCTCTGTGTAGCCTTGGCTATCCTGGAACTAGCTCTGTAGACCTGGCTGAATGCAAACTTGTACAACCACTGTGGAAATCAGTATGGCGGTTTCTCAGAAAATTAGGAATCGAACTACCTCAAGACCCAGCCATACCACTCTTGGGCATATACCCAAGGAATGCTCAATCATACCACAAAGATACATGCTCAACTATGTTCATAGCAGCACTATTTGTAATAGCCAGAACCTGGAAACAACCTAGATGCTCATCAACTGAAGGATGGATTAAGAAAATGTGGTACATACACACAATGGAGTACTACTCAGCAGAGAAAAACAATGACAGCATAAAATTTGCAGGCAAATGGATGGAACTAGAAAAAAATCATCCTGAGTGAGGTAACCCAAACCCAGAAGGACAAACATGGTATGTACTCACTCATAAGTGGATTCTAGATATAAAGCAAAGAACAATCAGACTGCAACCCACAGAACCATGGAGGCCATATATATAGCATGGGGGACCCTAGTATTATTGTGGCTTATGATAAGTTTTGGATTTACTCAATTACTGAGCAAGCCTCAATGAAACATTTCACTATTAAGATAACAATTTATACTGTATCAAGCTGATAATATAAAAATAAATAAATTAATTTAAAAAATTAAAAAATAAAAATAAAAAATAAAAGAAAAATTTGAACTATTAAAAAAAACCAAACAAACATATTTTGCTAAAGTAAAAAGGGGGAATTAGGGGCTCATCATTCCTCTCCACATTCTATTCTTTCCCTTGTTTTATATATTTTAAATTTTTTATCGGTGGATTCTGCTGGAGTATCCGCTGCAGATAAGCACTAGAGGGCTCCTCTTGCAAATCACCCTCTGGAGCGATGGAAGGATCTTTCTACTGGCACTTGGAGGAGACCAGATCTGGTGTTGGTGTGGGCCCAGGGTTCGGTTTATGTCTTTCCTCAGGACAATGAGGTTCCTCTTTGGATTCCTGAGCGCTGTGTGCGCCCTGTGGCTGCTGCTGAAGCCCAACATAGCAGAGACCTATTGGGCCTTCGTGAAAAACTCTCCCCTTCTGATGCCAATGTGGATTGAGAGTCCAATATGGCCAGCTTTGGCAGCATTAACGTAAGCCTAGGAACTGTAGCCATGCGGTTGGATTCTCCAGAAGGTAGTGTATGGTAACTGCTTTTTCAAGTATGTTTGAGAACGTGTCACCCAGACACCTTGGAGATTAAGGATAACCCTGAAGGTCACTGACCTCCATTTGTTAACAATAGCATGCCAGTTAAGCCTTTTCGTTTTCACAATCCTCTTCAAGCTGGTGTAGTACCTACTTTTCAGGAGTGGCTCTGTGCAACATTTATTGGCCTCCTGAAATTCATTTAGCCCCCTTTGAAGATACCTTAAAATTTATGAGCCTGAATGTAGCCATTATGAGACCATTAGTTCTGCTCCTTGTGAGCTGCCTGTTTTTTCTTTATGGTTCTTAGTTGTTCTTTTGCAGAGCTGCCAGCTTAAGTCGTGCTGGGATCAAGAAAAATGGGCCTTGGCAGTTCACGTTCCTGGAGTTGTATCCATGCCAGTGGATGCCCACACGCTTCAGAAGAGAATTTGACATTGCTGCTGCCGTTGTTGCTGTTATAGCAGTGGTGGCCACAGCTGCTACTGTTTCTGGGATTACCATTTCATAATTGGTTACTACAGCTAGCACAGTGGAGACCCTGGCAGCAAAAGTAGCTACCACAGTTAGTTAATCTTTCATTCTATTGGGCATGATAAATTTAATTCAATAGTTATATACATTTCGATTGGCTTTGAAAATTATAAATTTATAAACTCAAGTTCCATTTGCTTTTGGGATACCATCTTACAAGGTCTCCAATTTGCAGTAAGGCTCGTTAAAGAAGGGAATGGCTCAGTTGCCTTTAGCCTACTGGTTATGGGTGGGTTAGGACTTCTGTTGGTCTTTTCTGTGTCGAACACACAGATTGCAAGCCCAGCGCCACTTTGAGACCTTTGGCAGCAGTTAACTCTGCAGCTCACACATGATTGAGCCTGTGGCCGTTTTCATGGTGTAGCCTATCGTGGTTGCTTTCAGTATACAGACTATCTTAACAATGAGTTTGCAAGGTTTCTGAATGTTCCTAATTGCTTTTTCTTTTAGACTTACTCCTAGTGGTCTTACTATGTAGTCCAGGCTGGCCTAGGACTCATGGTGATCCTCCTTGCCCCTGAGTTTTGGGATTACAAGGCCTGGCTCTAACAATTGGTTCTTGTAAACCTCATACCACAGAGCAATTGTTACGGGCAGGTGAAGGGTCTGTGAAAGGTTAGAACAAGGTACATTAGGTTATCAGTCAAGGTTCTTATGTAGGGCTGTGATCTCTGCATCCTTCTCTAAGATGTTGCAAGTGTGGAGTTAGTGTTGTAGGGTAGGCTTTGCCTCTTCCTTATGACGGGGCACGTACCCTGCTTCTCCACCTCAGTGCCCTTTTATCTAGTCAAAGGCTACTGTGGGGCTGGAGAGAAGGCTTATAGGTACATACTGCTCTTGCAGAGAACCAGAGTTCAGTTCCCAGCACCCACATTTGGCAGCTCAAAACTGCTTGTAAATCCAGTTCCAAAGGATCCAGCACTGTATCACCTGAATGACACGGGCACCTGCAGGATACATTACACACCTACACACACACACACACACACACACACACACACACACCCCTTTACAAAACCCTACTTGCTAGGCGGTAGTGGAGCACGACTTTAATCCCAGCACTCAGGAGGTAGAGGCCAGTGGATCTCTGAGTTCATGGCCAGCGTGGTCTACAGAGCGAGTTCCAGGACAGCCAGGGCTGGCTACACAGAGAAAACACCAAACAAACAAACAAACAAACAAACAAACAAACAAACAAAAACCCTACTGTGATCCCCAGTCTCTCCTGGGATTCTCCACCATGTACTAATTACCCATATGAGATGAATACTGAACCTAGTTGCTATTGCTGTGATTTCTCTACAACCCCAAGTCTTTTGACCCAGGTGACAGGTGCTACTAGCTGATACGGCCCTGTAATGGAGCATGTGTCCAATGGAGCTAAAGATCTCAAGACTTTTTTTTGTTTGTTTGTTTTGTTTTGTTTTGTTTTGTTTTGTTTTGTTTTGGAGACAGGGTTTCTCTGTGTAGCTTTGCGCCTTTCTTGGATCTCACTCTGTAGACCAGGCTGGCCTCGAACTCACAAAGATCCGCCTGCCTTTGCCTCCTAAGTGCTGGGATTAAAGGCGTGTGCCACCACTGCCTGGCTCAAGACTTTTTTTTGCCCCAAGTTAGCAGCAGGCCCAGGTGGCAGAGCAGGCAACATGAGCCATGGGCATATCTAGAAATCTAGGCTAGTTGAAATGGGGTATTAGGGTCTCAAGGATACTTCTAGAACAGTAAGAAGTAGGGTTCAGGCTGGGGCTGAGCTATATGGGGCAAAAGCACAGAGGCCCAGTTCTAAACTTCCTGCCTCCCAGCAGCCTTGAGCAGTGATTTACTCAGGTTCCTAGAGTCTGGGCAGGATATGATGCTCAACATTGCTCTAGAAGTTGCAGATGGCCAAACAAGTTTGGTACAGCTGTAAAAGGGCAAATGCAGCCTGGCAGCCATGTTGCAGAATAGCTGGTACAGGCAGAAGCTAAGGGTCAAGAACTGTGGTGAAAGGTAGAGCATCTGGAGCCACCTAGAGAGATGTGGCTGGGCTTTAGTGGGACCGGCCCATGGTGGGATTAAATCAGAAAGGAAGGTGGAAGCTAGAACAAAGATGTATGGGTCAGGACTTAGGTCGTTATCAGATTCAAACTTCCATGGAGATGTGAGCTGGAGTAAAGTTCAGAACGGGGTCAAGTGTTGATTTGGGCTAAGGCTGGGGTCACAGTTGTGATGGAGATTTGGGCCACGGTCAGAAGTTACATCCCTGACTCCGATGACCTGATCTCCAGAGTTGGTGTACTGACTGGCACAGAATGACCAGGTCCTGGGCAAGAAGGCAGCCAATCTGCAGGCCCCAAAGCAGCAACACTTTAAGAGCATATTTGCCACAGCCATGGCAGCAGCTGTTCGCCATCTATGGATGCCAGCTAAAAGGGAACCTGTCACACTGGAGAAATTAAGCGGTTAAGTGCACTGGCTGCTCCTCCAGAGGACTTGGGCTCTATTTCCAGCACCCAGCACCCACATGACAGCTGACAGCACCTGATAACTCCAGTTCCAAGGGATCCAGTGCCCTTTTCTGGCCTCTTTGGGCACCAGACATGGAAGTGGTTCACAGGTATGCATGCAGACAAAGCATTTATGCACTTAAAATAAAAATAAAGAAAGGACCCTGAATAGAGGTGTGGTGGCACACACCTTTAATCCCAGCACTGGGGAGGCAGAGGCAGGTGGATCTCTCTGAGTTCGAAGCCAGCCTGGTCTACAGAGTGAGTTTCAAGACAGGCAAGGCTACACAGAGAAACCCTGTTTTGAAAAAAAAAAAAAAAAAGGGGGGGGTCCCTGAAACCACCTGGGTTACACGATAGTGACCAAGAAATCTCATCTTGATCTTCAGACACCAGAGATCTCACTGAGTACCCTCTGTCCTAAATGTGACTCTGATGTCCCTCATTGGCCCTCTAACCTTGTGAACAGAGCCATCATGTAACCCCCTTGACACCCTCGAATGCCTCAACCCAACCCCACCCCCACCTTTACCTCTGAGTTATCTAAATTCTTTCTTTTTTTTTCCTACAACATGATCTTTTGTAAATTATTTATTTATGTATTTTACATCCTGACCACAGGCTCCCCTCCCTCCTCTGCAGATTGGCTGCCTTCTTGCCCAGGACCTGGTCATTCTGTGCCAGTCAGTACACCAACTCTGGAGATCAGGTCATCGGAGTCAGGGATGTAACTTCTGACCGTGGCCCAAATTTCCACCACAACTGTGACCCCAGCCTTAACCAGAATCAACACTTGACCCCGTTCTGAACTTTACTCCAGCTCACATCTCCTCCCACTCCCTGCCTCCTCTTCTCCTCCCCCGCTTAATCCACCCCTCCTCCGTAATCGCTCAGAAAGGGGCAAGCCTTCCATGGGCTTCTGCAAAGCATGGCATACCAAACTGCCATACGACTAAGCACCTCCCCCTGTATTCAGACTGGCCAAGGCCATCCAGCACGAGGAATAGGTTCCCAAGAGCCAGTCAAAGCACCGGGGACAGCCTGATCTAAAATTCTGATGGATCACCTCTGTTATCCCAGAGCTTCCCTAGGTTAGCCACAGGACCCTCTAGGTGATTGCAGACTGTATTCGAGTGACAGAGAAAATCCAACAGATTGACTGTCCCGCCCCCATCCTCCTTTGTGCAGCGGAAAGTTTCCTCTGAAGAACTCTCAGCTTTCCTACGGGCACCTGCAGCTTCCAGTAATCTTTGCTTGATCTCCAGCAGTCTGTTCATAGCTGTGGCACTCAAAGCAAGCCTTACAGACCCTGGACCCACCCTCTTCCCGCCTGAAGTCCCAGGGGTCTGGGTGGGGCACGCGCCTAGTGGGTGCGCGCATTCCAACTCTACGCTCCCGGGCTGCCAGAGGACTGGAAAGTCCGGAATGGATAAATAGCCACAAGATTCGGATTCACTCGCTGCTGCCAGGGTCCAGGGTCTGTCACCCAGATCCCATATCCGGGTAGCTGAGTAGCCACAGCCCATTTGAATCAGGGAACAGGCAATGCTTCTTGTAGCATGAATCTTAAAGAGTCTTATTAATAAAATCAAACCTGAGCCAGGTATTGGGGTGAACACTGGAAGGTCAGAGAGACAGAATAAGCCACAGCTATCTCACCTCACCAGATCCTCAGCTGGTCTTGCTTCCTCAGACTGGAGGCCTCTGTGTCCTCATATCCGAATGACTCTCAGCTGAACTGCTGCTTGAAAGCCTGAATGCTTAACCAGGCCAAATGCTTCTCCAGGCCAAATGCCTCTCCAGGGCAAATGCTGTTAGTTTCTGGTCCTCACGCTTTATATACCTTTCTGCTTTCTACCACCACTCCCTGGGATTAAAGGTGTGGGTCACCATGCCTGGCCGTTTCCAATGTGGCCTTGAACTCACAGAGATCCACAGGGATTTCTGCCTCTGGAATGCTAGGATTAAAGGCGTATGCCACCACTGCCTATCCTCTATGTTTAATATTGTGGCTGTCCTGTTCTCTGACCCCAGATAAGTTTATTAAGGTGCACAATATTTTGGGGAACACAATACCACCACAGCTTCTTGCAACCCATTTGCTGTAGTGACTATGGACGGTCGAGTTCCTCAGAGTTGTGCTTCAGGCATTGGATGGTCTACGCAGCGGCTCCCAGAGCTCAATCCTGTTCTGTCCTTTGGGTCGTCATAAACCTTCCCACAGGTCCAATAGAATTCTAGTTTGCACCTATTTCATCTTCCTGCAGATGCTGTAACCCTGGGAGCCAGAGGATGATTTGACAGTGGTTTCCATAGTGACACCAAGGACAAAGGCCATAAGCTCCTTAGATCTGCCTTCCAGATCTCAAAGATCACAAACCTCCTACTGACCTCTTCCATTCCCCCAGTTCCATAAATCCCCGTCCTGTATCCACTCTCCATCTTCACCCCGTCTCTGTACAAATCCTGACTTTAGGGACACATTGAAGATAAGCGGACAAGGCTGTTCTCTGTTTTTGAGCAGCCAACTCCGATTTCCCCTTGGAGTCCTCGCTTATTAGTGCTTCTAACTAACCTGCTTCTTTGCTAAACACACCTCTTCTACCCTTCTAAATAAACCTCACCTTAAAAAAATTGTGGGTGAAGTGGCCAGTGTCTGGTTCTTGGGATGAGGGTTGTTTGCGGAGGACAGGGACATGATAGAGCCTGGAGGCTCTAGCCTAAGTTATAATCCCGTCTTAGATCCACTCCATGTTTTCCTTCCTTCCTTCCCTGCTTTCCAACTTTACTCAAAGTCGTCAGACTCTCAGATTGTGGAGGAGTGACTGCTGGACAGACCCTGGGACAGACTGAGGGCCTGGAGGGAAACCAGCCCAGTACCTACACGGTCAGGGTCAGCATCAACCCCAAGGGAGATGGTGGGTTTCATCTTTGGACTCTTCATCCCCCTTATCCTTATCTCTATTTTACTTCTCTTCAGGATGGAGTGGGCCTCAGGAGAACCAGGGAGGGGCCGGCAGGGACTGCCTCTGCCTTGGGAACTTCGCTTGGGCCTACTTCTAAGTGGTGAGGGGGCCTGGTGAGGCCTAAGGTTATGGGATGTGATGGTAGGTCCAGGGGTGGCTGGCTGTCCCAGGGGCCCAAGGGATGGGGCTACCTAATAGAATCACTGCTGAACTGGTTAACCCACTGCCCCCAGTGCTGGGTGCCACATTGGCCCAGGTCCCTTCCTTGGATGTACCTGGTTGTTCTCGAGGAAGCTGCTACCCAGCCACTGGTGACTTGTTGGTGGGCCGTGCGGACAGACTGACTGCTTCATCCACATGTGGCCTGCACGGCCCTCAACCATACTGCATTGTCAGTCACCTGCAGGTGCTGCTGGGGACTGGAGGAGAGGCTGGGTCAGGGTGGGGGCGGCACTGGCTAAGGCCCTGCTGCTACTAACCTCCACCCAATCCAGGATGAGAAGAAGTGTTTCCTGTGTGACTCCCGGCGCCCCTTCTCTGCTCGAGACAACCCCAATAGCCATCGAATCCAGAATGTGGTCACCAGCTTTGCACCACAACGCCGGACAGCCTGGTGGCAATCAGAGAATGGTGAGCCCATGATAGGTCATTAGCGTGATCAGGGCTTCTACACCAGTAACCTCAAAGTCTTGACCTCTGATTCCTGATGCAGGTATTTCAAGGGTCACCATCCAGCTGGACCTAGAAGCTGAATTCCATTTCACCCACCTCATTATGACTTTCAAGGTGCCTGCATGTCAGTGAACCTGCCCAAATTGCCCTGCTTTGGTTCCCCCAGGCCCCTGAACAGAGCTCCACAACCCAGCTTCCCTGAGCTCATGTGTTGTGTTCTGACTCCATATGAAACTGTGGTCATTTCTTGCATAGCCTCCATTACTGAACTCTCTAGGCCTTTGCACATGCCCTCCTGTGCCGCATTCCTAGACTAGATCAGATATGGTCTCCCCGGGCCTTCTGATCTTTTAACCTACCCGTGAGAGGTGGCTGTCATCCCTGGTCTGATCATTACTTGGTTTTCATAGTCACTCCCTCTTGTCTGTGAGCTGCTTGGCAGTGATCATGACTAAGCAGCTTAGGTTGGGCTGAGGTCCTAGTTCTCGCTAATCAGACATGTCCCCTTCCCCAACCAGACATTTCGTCCTGCTGCCATGCTGGTGGAGCGCTCTGCAGACTTTGGCCGCACCTGGCATGTGTACCGATATTTTTCCTATGACTGTGGGGCCGACTTCCCAGGCATTCCACTGGCCCCCCCCACGACACTGGGATGATGTGGTTTGTGAGTCTCGCTACTCAGAAATTGAGCCATCCACTGAAGGCGAGGTAAGGGTAGGATCTGGGTGGAGGATAGGAAGGGATCTATGGGTTTTGTGATGCACCTGAAGCAAGCTCTGATATCTCTGTGGGCTTCCTGCCATGCCAGGTCATCTATCGTGTGCTGGACCCTGCTATCCCTATTCCAGACCCCTACAGCTCACGGATTCAGAGTGAGTACTCTACCCGTTGAGACTGGCACAGTCCCAATGTCCGGATGGGGACTATTTGGGGCCTCAGTAACTATTTTGGGTGCTTCCTAGGGCAGATGCCAAGCCCAGTTTAGCTCTGGTAGCAATAGAAAAGATGCCTCCCAAGGTGACCTTGGCAGCTGCAACCCCTGGGTGGGTATGAGGCAACCAGAGCTTGCCCATCTAGTTGGACGAAACCTTCTTCCCCTTCTTAGACCTGTTGAAGATCACCAATCTACGAGTGAACTTGACACGGCTTCACACACTGGGAGACAACTTGCTTGACCCACGGCGGGAGATCCGGGAAAAATACTATTATGCCCTCTATGAGCTTGTTGTCCGTGGCAACTGCTTCTGTTATGGACATGCCTCGCAGTGTGCTCCTGCACCAGGGGCACCAGCGCATGCTGAGGGCATGGTAAGGGCCGTCAGATGACTGGAATAGGGTTATGGAGAGGGGTGGGCATGGCTCGATAGTGCTGCCTGTCAACCTTCCTGTATATCTTCACAGGTACACGGGGCTTGTGTCTGCAAACACAATACCCGTGGTCTCAACTGTGAGCAGTGTCAGGATTTCTATCATGACCTTCCCTGGCATCCTGCTGAGGACGGCCATACTCATGCCTGTCGGAGTGAGTAAGACACAGAGCTCTGTAGCCTGGCGCTGCCCTGGTTCGAACCAAGTGCTAGTTGGTCAAGCCCCAAATACCTAGGCTGTGTCTAAAGGGTATTCAGGCCTTAATGTCCCTGATGACCCTCAACCCTCCTCTATAATCTGCTCTGGCTACCTGTCCCACAGGGTTCTGAAGCCTTGAAGTCCCTGTAAATTCTGTCCCCTGTAAATTCTGGCCTATGGCACCGACATAAAGTGACGATGCTAGCCCCCCTCCCTGTGTCCCGTATCCTGAGGACCTGTTTCTCATTTGTCTTGCCCCAGAGTGTGAGTGCAATGGGCACACTCACAGCTGCCACTTTGACATGGCTGTGTACCTGGCATCTGGAAATGTGAGCGGAGGCGTGTGTGATGGATGTCAACACAACACAGCTGGACGCCACTGTGAGCTTTGCCGGCCCTTCTTCTACCGTGACCCAACCAAGGACATTCGGGATCCAGCCGTGTGCCGTCGTAAGGCTGGGGGATTGGGGATGAGGGAGAGAAAGCTGAGTCTGAGTCAGGAACTAGAAAGCCAGAATTGGTGTGGTAAGGGCTTGAGGTGGAACCAGAACAGGGCTAGGGGAAGGCCTAGGACGGATGCTCTGCCCCTGGGATGGGGTGACTTTATACTCTCTTCTGTTCTCAGCCTGTGACTGTGACCCTATGGGGTCTCAAGATGGTGGTCGTTGTGATTCCCATGATGACCCTGTGCTAGGACTGGTCTCGGGCCAGTGTCGCTGCAAAGAACATGTGGCTGGCACTCGCTGCCAGCAATGCCGTGATGGCTTCTTTGGACTCAGTGCCAGTGACCCTCGAGGATGCCAGCGTATGTGCTTCGTGCCCTAACTCCTATGCTGACCTTTAACCCCTGGCCTCTTACTCCTGAAGCAGATGAACCTGAGCACTGCTTCTACTTCCTACAGTGCTAATGGGTCTCTTTCTCTACAGGTTGTCAGTGTAATTCACGGGGCACAGTGCCTGGGGGCACTCCCTGTGACTCCAACAGTGGAACCTGCTTCTGCAAGCGTCTGGTGACTGGACGTGGCTGTGACCGCTGCCTGGTGCGATTGAGGAATCTGGGGTTCCAGGGTCCTGGACTTGTCCTCCAAACACATGACTGGGGGCAAAGTCCAGTGGGTGGGTACTGAGGACTTAGGGTCCAGTCCTTGGGAGGCCAAGGGTATAGGCCAGTGGTCTGGAGACTTTGTGTTCACCAGTCAGTGGTAGGAGGCTTCAAGTGTGATTGGACTCACTGATGGGTGGCAAGGAAGTCAGTTTCTGGCTTCCAGCAATCTCTTTTTCCTAGCCTGGCCACTGGGGCCTGAGCCATGACCTGCTTGGTTGCCGCCCCTGTGACTGCGACATTGGTGGTGCCTTAGATCCTCAGTGAGTGGTGTAACAGGGACTTGGGAGGTGGTTGGGAAGGCAAAGGGGGTGGTCCTTCAGTAACCACAGCATTCCTCAGGTGTGATGAGGCCACCGGTCAGTGCCGCTGCCGCCCGCACATGATTGGGCGGCGCTGTGAACAAGTACAGCCTGGCTACTTCCGGCCTTTCCTAGACCATTTAACTTGGGAGGCTGAGGATGCCCGAGGACAGGTGGGAACACTCACAAGATGTGGGTGGGATGGCTAGAGAGGAGGGGTTGTAGGTGGTGTCTTGGAGGGACTGGGGTACCATCAGTCTTAGGGGAGGTCCAGCCAGGAGAAACGGTGTTTGGGGCTGGCTGTGGGAGCGGAGATAGTACTTCACCTGTGTTCTCATCCCTGCGTTGACCATGTTGACTCTCAGATGCTTGAGGTGGTAGAGCGTCTGGTGACCAACCGAGAAACTCCAACCTGGACTGGCCCAGGCTTTGTGCGGCTGCGGGAAGGTCAGGAAGTGGAGTTCCTGGTGACCTCTTTGCCAAGGGCCATGGACTATGACCTGCTATTGCGCTTGGAGCCCCAGGTTAGACCCTGTGACAGCTGACCTGTGCTGACATTCTGGATGTGGAAGAATCCTCTCCACTGTCCTCTTCCCCCAGGTTCCTGAGCAATGGGCAGAGCTGGAACTGACTGTGCATCGCCCAGGGCCAGTATCTGCCCACAGTCCCTGTGGGCACGTGCTGCCCAAGGATGACCGAATTCAGGGGATGCTTCAACCAAACACCAGGTGAGGGCACAGTGGTAAGGCTTGGAGGGCCAGCCCTTATTCCACGCAGATTATCTGAAAGACCACATTACTTTTTCATCTGTTCCTTCTTTCAAGTATGTCCTCCTGGGTGCTGCTTACCAGGTCCATGGCTGTGCTCACAGGAAAGTCATAGATAAAACAGGGCCTGCTTCTCAAGGGTGTGAGTTGCAGAGACCAAGGCAATAATTGACGGGAAGTCATCCTCTGTCACTCCGCAAAGGCCCTGTGATGGTGACGGTTGTAAGGCAGTGGCATCAGAGTAAGGATGTGACTGGTTAAAGTTTGTTACATTTTGCAAGTATTTGTTTTCTGTATCTTTTTTTTTTTTAAGATTTATTTATTTCTTATGTATACAGTGTTCTGCCTGCATATATGCCTGCAGGCCAGAAGAGGGCACCAGATTTCATTATAGATGGTTGTGAGCCACCATGTGGGTGCTGGGACTTGAACTCAGGACCCCTGGAAGGGTAGCCTGTGCTCTTAACCTCTGAGCCATCTCTCCAGCCCTGTTTCCTGTATCTTTTTCATTACTCTGTTGGCCACCCTGGCCTCCTTCCCTTTTTTTTTTTTTTTTTCTGGTTTTACAAGACAGAGTTTCTCTGTGTAATAGCCTTGGCTGTCCTGGAACTCGATCTATAGACCAGGCTGGCCTTGAACTCACAGAGCTGCCTGCCTCTGCCTCCCAAGTGCTGGGATTAAAGGCATGCACCACCACCACCTGGCTTAGATTCAGGATCTTATTATAATATGTCCCTGGCTAGCCTGAAACTTGTGATTTTCTTGCCTGAGCATCTCAAGTGCTGTCGTTAAAGGGACATACCACCATGCCTGTAAGGAACAGTCTGAGATTCTTTGACTTGAGGGGTAAGGCCAGTAAGTGGCTAGGTTTCTGTGCAACCTCGTGCCTTTAATCCTAGCACTTGGGAGGCAGAGGTAGGAGGATCAGAAGTTCAAGGTATTCTTGGCTACACAGCAAATTCAATGTCTGCCTGGAACAAATAAGAGCTTGCCTCAAAAAGGGAGAGATGAGCGGGCAGAGGGAAAAACTAGGGATGAGGACAGTGGTCCAGAGGCTAAGAGAAAAGAGCGAAGAGGGAGGCATGGGAACTCATGGCATGCTGCTGAATGCTGGAGCCAGATGAGAACAGAAAAGTGTATAGCTACGTGGAGGTCATTGGTGACCTTGACACCAAGTGGGCCAGAGTCCCACTGCAGTAGAAGGCTAGTGGTAGTGACTACAGGGTCTCTATGGATTTATTGGGCAGGGAAGCAAAAATGAAGTAGCAGCTACGGGAAGACTCAGAGACTGAAGGAGGTTTGGGAGTGGAATGAAAGAACTCATGTATGGGTTTACAGGACAAATCACCTAGGGGACAGAGAGACAGGATTATTGTCTCAAGAGAGAAGAAACAAAGGTCTGGGGATGTAGTTCAGTGATGCCTTTTTTTTTTTTTCCCTGAGACAGGGTCTCTTTGTAGCTTTGGAGCCTATCCTGGAACTCGCTCTGTAGAACAGGCTGGCCTCAAACTCATAGAGATCCTCCTGCCTCTGCCTCCTGGATGCTGGGAGTAAAGGCGTGCCCCGCCGTCCGGCTCAGTGACACCTTCTTAACTAGCCGCTACAAAGCTGTAGAGTCAATTCCTGGGACTACAGAATAAATAAATACTTAGTCACTAATGTAAAGAACACTTGACAAATTGTAATGTCAGGAGACACATGGTTGCTAGGCTCTGTGTTTTCAGTGATATTGGTCTGTATGGGTGTATGATTCTAGAAAGCCACATTTATGGGACTCTTCTGTTCAGATCCCCTGTCAGAGCCTCAGCAGGGCTGAGTCTGGCTTGGCTGCAGTCCCTGCCTTGGTAATAGGTTTGATTGCTATGAGCAGCTGTGGAAAAGGCCCAGGATAGGATCTCTGTGAGTTTGAGGCCAGCCTAGTCTACAGAACGAGTTCCAGGATACCCAGGGCTGTTACACAGAGATACCTGACTTGAAAAAACAAAAACAAAACAAAAAAAAATCAAAAACAACAACAACAACAACAAAAATAAGTAAAAGGCCCAGGGTGATGGGTTCACTGACCCTGAGTGTCATCCTGTGCTGTCTCTCTCGTCTCCACCTCCAGGTTTTTGGTGTTTCCCAGACCAGTCTGCCTTGAACCTGGTGCCTCCTACAAACTGAATCTGAAACTGATTCGAACAGGAGGGCGTGCCCATCCTGAAACTGGACTGCTCATTGACTCGGTGAGTAAGCCCCTCTCGCTCATATCAGCCGAGATGGCAGGGCCTGTGGGGCGGAGATTATGCTGGTGGTGATGATTAGGAGGGGTCTGTGAGAGAAAAGGCAGGCCAATGGCCGTGCTAAGGAGGTACTCTGGCAGTACTGCTGTGGTCCTGTGTGAGCTGCGCTCTGGCAGTACTGATGTGGTCCTGTGTGAGCTGCACTCTTGAAAATCCCTTCAGCTGGTGCTGCAGCCCCATGTCTTGGTGCTAGAGATGTTTAGTGGGGGTGATGCTGCCGCCCTGGAGCGCCGTACCACCTTTGAACGCTACCGTTGCCACGAGGAAGGTCTGATGCCCAGCAAGACTCCTCTATCTGAGGCCTGTGCCCCGCTCCTCATCAGTCTGTCCTCCTTGATCTACAATGGTGCCTTGCGTAAGTACTCCTGATATGAATTGGTAGGCAGAGGTGGGGACCTAGCCTAATCTGCTCTTCCTCTTCTTCTCACAGCATGTCAGTGTGACCCTCAAGGCTCACTGAGTTCCGAGTGCAGCCCTCACGGTGGCCAGTGCCTGTGCAAACCTGGAGTGGTGGGACGCCGCTGTGATGCCTGCGCCACTGGCTATTATGGCTTTGGCCCTGCAGGTTGTCAAGGTATTTGTCTGTCCCTTAGTCTCCGCTGTTCTCTTTTCTCTCCCACTTCAAGGCTCCCTCTTCTCCCTGGCTTTGCTTCTTCCTTCTTCGACTCCGCCGTGGGTCCTGCATATACTCTTGGGTTTCTATCATTCCTCAACCTCCCCACCCTGACTGTCTCTATCTTATCCCCAGCCTGCCAGTGTAGCCCTGATGGGGCACTCAGTGCCCTGTGTGAAGGGACTAGTGGACAGTGTCCCTGCCGAACTGGTGCCTTTGGTCTTCGCTGTGACCACTGTCAGCGTGGCCAGTGGGGCTTCCCCAACTGCCGGCCGTGTGTCTGCAATGGGCGTGCAGATGAATGTGATACCCACACAGGCGCTTGCCTGGGCTGCCGTGATTACACAGGGGGTGAGCACTGTGAAAGGTGAGCCTCGAGGAGCTATGAGTGGTTGGTGGCTGGGCAGGCTGCCTGTGGATACCACTTCTTCATTTCCCTGCAGGTGCATTGCTGGTTTTCATGGGGACCCACGGCTGACATATGGAGGCCAGTGCCGACCTTGCCCCTGCCCCGAAGGCCCTGGAAGCCAGCGGCACTTTGCTACTTCTTGCCACCGGGATGGATACTCGCAGCAAATTGTGTGCCACTGCCGACCTGGTTACACAGGCGAGTGGGTAGGGCACAGGTATGGGATCAGGGTGAGGTGGCTAATCTCAGCTCTCATAGTTTCCTCTTGACTGTGGACAGGGCTTCGGTGTGAAGCTTGTGCTCCTGGGCACTTTGGAGACCCATCAAAGCCAGGTGGCAGGTGCCAACTGTGTGAGTGCAGTGGAAACATCGACCCCACGGACCCTGATGCCTGTGACCCCCACACGGGGCAATGCTTGCGCTGTTTATACCACACAGAGGGGCCCCGCTGTGGCCACTGCAAGCCTGGCTACCATGGGCAAGCAGCCCGACAGAGTTGTCACCGTGCGTATGGCTGTGGGAAGAGATGGTTGGGGTGGCTTCCGCTGGAGATGGATCCTCTTGACTGTTGTGTCTGTCTTGGCTTGCCCAGGCTGTACCTGTAATCCTCTGGGCACAAATCCCCAGCAGTGCCCATCTACTGACCAATGCTACTGTGATCCAAGCAGTGGGCAGTGCCCATGCCTCCCTCATGTCCAAGGCCTTAGTTGTGACCATTGTGCCCCCAACTTTTGGAACTTCACCAGTGGCCGTGGCTGCCAGCCTTGTGCTTGCCACCCAACCAGGGCCAGAGGCCCCACCTGCAACGAGGTACGGAATCCTGGGTAAGCTATCTGGGTAGAGGGAGCCAGCGATCGGCCTCACAGGCTCAACGTTTGCTCTGTTTGTACCCTAGTTTACAGGGCAGTGCCACTGTCATGCCGGCTTTGGTGGGAGGACTTGTTCCGAGTGCCAAGAGCTCCACTGGGGAGACCCTGGCTTACAGTGCCGCGGTGAGACATCTGGAGAGACGGTGGATCAAGATTGTCTCAGGATGCATCACAGGGGCCCTAATACTGTGGTTGTCTTTTTCTGCAGCCTGTGATTGTGACCCTAGAGGAATAGACAATCCTCAGTGTCACCGTGCCACAGGCCACTGTAGCTGCCGTCCAGGCGTGTCCGGCGTGCGCTGTGACCAGTGTGCTCGCGGCTTCTCCGGTGTTTTTCCTGCTTGTCACCCCTGCCATGCGTGCTTTGGAGATTGGGATCGTGTAGTGCAGGACTTGGCTGCTCGTACGCGCCGCCTGGAGCAGTGGGCGCAGGAGTTGCAGCAGACGGGTGTGCTGGGGGCCTTTGAGAGCAGCTTTTTGAACATGCAAGGGAAGCTGGGCATGGTGCAGGCCATCGTGGGTGCCCGAAATGCCTCAGCTGCCTCTACTGCAAAGCTCGTAGAGGCCACAGAGGGACTGCGGTATGGATGGGACTAAATAAATATGGTAGGGCCGGGTGGTGGTGGCGCACGCCTTTAATCCCAGCACTCGGGAGGCAGAGGCATGTAGATCTCTGTGAGTTCGAGGCCATCCTGGTCTACAGAGTGAGTTCCAGGATAGCCAGGGCTATTACACAGAGAAACCCTGTTTCGGAAAACTAAAAACTAAAAAATAAGATAAAACAAATATGGTGGGATGGAGCAAAGGCCCAAAAGATCTGGACTGAAGCCTCTCTAAACACGTCCCCTATTGATACAGCCATGAAATTGGGAAGACCACTGAGCGCCTGACTCAGTTAGAAGCAGAGCTAACAGATGTTCAGGATGAGAACTTCAATGCCAACCACGCACTCAGTGGTCTGGAGAGAGATGGGCTTGCGCTTAATCTGACACTGAGGCAGCTTGACCAGCATCTAGATCTCCTCAAACATTCCAATTTCTTAGGTGAGTTGTTGGTTAACTAGGCAGGTGGGCCAGGGCCATTGCTCAGCTGACTGACCCCTCTGACCCAACTTAGGTGCCTATGACAGCATCCGACATGCCCACAGCCAGTCCACAGAAGCAGAACGCCGTGCCAACACCTCAACCCTTGCAGTACCCAGCCCAGTGAGCAACTCAGCAGACACCCGGCGTCGGACAGAAGTGCTCATGGCTGCCCAAAAAGAAAGCTTCAGCCGCAAACACTCAGCCAACCAGGAGGCACTGGGACAGCTCTCTGCACATACCCAAACCCTGAGCCTGACGGGCATAAATGAACTGGTGAGGTGCAAGTATGGAGTGGGATAGGTAGGTGTGGAGTCTTCCCACAGAACCTTGATTTGTTTTGTGCCTGGCAGGTGTGTGGGGCGCCCGGGGACGCACCCTGTGCTACCAGCCCTTGTGGGGGTGCCGGATGTCGGGACGAGGATGGGCAGCCCCGCTGTGGTGGCCTCGGTTGCAGTGGGGCAGCAGCCACAGCAGATCTCGCACTGGGCCGGGCTCGGCACACACAGGCAGAGCTGCAGCGGGCACTGGTAGAAGGTGGTGGCATCCTCAGCCGCGTGTCTGAGACTCGTCGGCAGGCAGAGGAGGCGCAGCAGCGGGCACAGGCAGCCCTGGACAAGGCTAATGCTTCTAGGGGCCAAGTGGAGCAGGCCAACCATGAGCTTCGAGAACTTATCCAGAGTGTGAAGGACTTCCTCAGCCGTGAGCCTCCCATGTGGCCCAGGCCATGTGGTTGTTTCCCTTGTGTCTATGTGTACTTGAGTCTCAGGGTCTGCAGTGGACATGTGTTTATGACCCGATGTCTGGCCCCTGAGTCCTTGTCCAGTCAGTGTCCTTAAGTCTCTGCCCCTTCTATAGTCCCTGTTCTTTGTTTACATCCTTATGCCTTTGAGCAAACTCCTCTGGCATGTGCAGTCTGAGAACCCACATATCAAGATTATGTTCCCAAGCTGATGCTGGAGACTGTTCTTAAGCCTTTGCCTGTGTCTCCATAGAGGAGGGAGCTGATCCTGACAGCATTGAAATGGTAGCGACACGGGTGCTAGAGCTCTCCATCCCAGCCTCACCTGAACAGATCCAGCACCTCGCGAGTGAGATTGCAGAACGCGTCCGAAGCCTGGCAGATGTGGACACAATCCTGGCACATACTATGGGCGATGTGCGTCGGGCTGAGCAGCTACTACAAGATGCACAGCGGGCACGGTCTGACCCCAACCCTGGCCCCCATTCCTGAAACCTGGTCCTGAGACCTGCAGGCCCTGACCTCCCCTTTTCCTCAGGAACCGGGCTGAGGGTGAGAAACAGAAGGCAGAGACAGTCCAGGCGGCACTGGAGGAGGCTCAGCGGGCACAAGGTGCTGCTCAGGGTGCCATCCGGGGAGCAGTGGCTGACACACAGAACACAGAACAGACCTTGCACCAGGTGTGGCCTCCCTAGAACACCAGTGGGACATGGGCATGTACTATGGATCTGTTTTGTTTGGGACAGGGTCTCACCATGTAGTCCTGGCTGACCTAGAATTCACAGAGATCAACCTGTCGCTCCCTCTCAACTGCTGGGACTAAACGTAGATCTGTTTAAACCTGGGCCTCTCTGTGGCAGGTACAGGAAAGGATGGCAGGTGCAGAGAAGTCTCTGAACTCTGCAAGTGAGAGGGCTCGGCAACTGGACGCTCTCCTGGAGGCCCTGAAACTGAAACGGGCAGGAAACAGCCTGGCAGCATCTACAGCTGAGGAAACAGCAGAAAGTGCTCAGAGCCGTGCCAGGGAGGCTGAGAAGGTAAGCTGAGGCAAAGCCATCCCGAGGGAGCAGGGGCAGTGTAGTTAGTACTCTACTGTACTAGCATACTGACCCTACCTTTTAAATCTGCAGCAGCTTCGGGAGCAAGTAGGTGACCGGTACCAAACTGTGAAGGCACTGGCTGAAAGGAAGGCTGAAGGTGTGCTGGCTGCACAAGCCAGGGCAGAACAGCTGCGGGATGAGGCGCGGGGCCTGTTGC
>CABHPH010151928.1:16875-35863 GCA_902168325.1 Peromyscus nudipes | reverse complement strand
TGTGTTATTGTGTGTGTATATGTATATGAGTGTGTGTGTGTGTGTGTGTGTGTGTGTGTGTTGTTTGGAAGAGATACATCTTTTCTTCATCCTAGAAGACAGTCTGCTCTCTCTGTCCCACTCTGCGTGCAGGTGTGGAAAGGTTTCCTTATCTTTCAGCACGACACTTTCCTGTGACTCGTACAGTGGTCTCAGGTGAGTATACATGCTGTATCTCACAACTGCCTCTCCTGTGCTCACAGACTCCACACGGCCAGCCATCCTACAGACACAGCCCCGCAGAGTGGCCTGACTTCACAGGGAAGGAGGAATTCTTTCTCTGACTCTCCCAGTAGCCTTCCCAACAGCTTCCATGGGGGAAAAGTTTCCCTTGTTTGTGTCTAGATACTCCATGATACAGACGGACTCGAGATGGTGACCTGTCGACAAGGTCCCTCTAACAGATAGATCTGTGAGGACACAGTGTTTGGTAACTAAATATTCACCGAGAGGGAGGAGAGGGGCCTCTGAAAATCAAAAAAAAAAAAAAAAAAAAAAAAGAACCCAGTAAAGACACATTTGTGACAGGGACACAAATGAGAAGGGGGAGATCTCCCACAGTGCCTGCAGAGACAGTAATCCATGGTTCCTAGAAAGGGTCTGGTCTGCCGAACGCATTTCCTGAATTTTCTTCCTCTGCTTTTTCTGGGGCACATGTACTTTTCCTCTGATTTCAGTCTTTTGTCTCCTCATTTATTAGTTTAAAGGAGTGAAAACAGCCTGTTAGCTAGCTGCTGAGAAAGTCTACCCAGAGCTGACAAACCACAGTGACCCCTAAAAGCTACCAGCCCAATGTCTCAACTCCACATAGATCATTCCAGCCTGCAGAGTAGCTGAACAGGGCAGGAGGTCCACCCAGCAGTTACATTCTCCACACCACAGCCAGTCATTTATCCTCAACAGTCAATGTGGTGCCTCATCAGAATTTACACTTAATTTTTTTTTTAATTTTAGGTTTGTTATGTAGTTAAAGTGATTGCAAAGAGACTTTTTGGAATGACAGATGAGAGTCCTGTAATTCATTCGCACACACATCATTTTCTGGAGAGACTAGCATGCTTAACCCCGAGCATACGGCACACAGTGCGTCAAACGATAGAGATGTAAAGAATCTTCCTATTCCCCTTTGGGAGGTTGGTTTCCTTACAAGAGTAATAGCAAATAGCACTTAAAGCTTACTGACGCTCACCGGAAGCCAAACACTCCGCTTTGCGCTATCCATTGATTAAATGAGTCTAATTTAATTTAAGTGAATTTAATTGGAATGAAGACACTGAGATACCAAGATTAAGCAACTTGTTCACAATCACAAGCATCTAAACCCAAGCAGCCTCACACCAAGGCCCATTCTCTCAATCATGCAGTAATAGAAGTTCTGCGGCAGGACGCTCCTGAACTGAGTGGTGGGGTCTCCGAACGCAGTGCTCAGTTCTGCGTCCCTCTTCGGCTCCACACACCTGGGAAATATTTACGATCCAGCATTTCTACTTACTCTCCACTTCCTCTCTTCCTTCTCTACTGACTCCAGCTCGATGTGCCTTTGAAAAGTAAAACACACTCATCTGCACACACACGCCACACACTGTCCCACTTTGAGTCAACAGCTCTTGTCCACTGAGGGGACTTTCCCTCCTGACCAACCTTCTTAGCATGTGTTGGATGAAGTCTTTGAAGCGATTATGAAGTAATTCAGCTCCCAAGAGACGGACAGAAATCCATATTCACCCTCTCCTTTGACACTGGAAATGAGCATGGCACTTGCTTTCCTTAATTTTAATAGAGCTAGAGTGTGTGGTGGGTTGATGAGGCCCACCTCCGCCACCACGTCCAGGTCCCACATCATTTCTGTCACAGTCTCCCAGAGTGACCATGTCCCTCTTGTTCTTTCTGACCACACTACAACATCGGAATTTGCCAGGAAAGTTGAAGAGTTAGATGTAAGTAAGCACTGTACTTCTTGAGGCGCAGAGAAGGAAGAAAGGCTCTCAGGAGCCCCTTTGGAGACCCGACCCATCATTCTCAGGTACTGATAACAACACAGACATTAGAACAATCCACACCATCACCCGAATTCTACCACCCATTCTTGAGTTACTGAATCTAAGCAATTTCCGGACATGACAACAAATTTTTTAAAAAATGAATCATTCCAATACAGTGTGTTAAAAATGGTCCTTTTCCTGTTTAAACCTACATTACTCCATAGATGGCTAATGGAGAGGCTTGGACAGGAAAGAGGGGGTGATGTAGATGTAACCAACCGTCTTATTAAATAAGAAACACAGAGCCAATGTAAAGATGAAAGCCCAAGAGGTCAGAGCTAAGAGTCTTACCACTTTCCGCCAGCTAGCCTCTCCCACCAAGAGACCTCTCCGAAAAGGACTACTTCCTGTGCGTTCGCTTTTAAATAAGAGTTCTGTTCTGCCTTCTCATTGGTTGTAAACCCAATTACGTGACTGCCTCGTCACTGCCTCTCTGTACAGACCTCCAAGTCTTCTATGGTTGGTATTGAGATTAAGGGCGTGTGTCTCCAATGCTGGCTGTATCCTTGAACACACAGAGATCTACCTAGTTCTGCTTACCAAGTGCTGGGATTAAAGGCGTGGACCACCACCGCCCTGGCTTTCGCTATGGCTTGCTAATAGCTCTGACCCCTAGGCAACTTTATTTATTAACATACAAATAAAATCACATTTCAGTACAAATAGAATACCACTATAGGGTGATCTCAGCACAGGTCACTAGAGTAGAAAATCTAGACAGTGCATGCATGGTACAGAGCACAGAGGCACTACTCTTCACTTCCGGGATGAGACTGAGAAGTAGAAAGAAACACATGGGCTTCTGGGGTAGAACCAACTGGAGTGAGACAATTTCCAGTGGGACAATATTGAACCACATGATGCTCGTCACTCTCATTGCTCACCAAATGCTCAGCTCAATAAATAAATATGGCTGATTATTGGCTCAATATGAGAACGTCCATTAAGATGACCACAAAGGAGTAGTGATGCCTGCTTCCAAAAGGCACCAGGGTAGGACCAGAAGTGCTTTCCAGGGACAGGTCATTCATGGGTTACATGAACAATAATAAAAATAATAATTTTCAACTCTTTGGAATTTTATTTTCCATTTCTCACTTTACATGTATTCCCTCCTTTCTGTCTCCTCTACATCTTTATTCTCTTTTTATATTTTAAAACATTTGATTGACAAGTAAAAGTTACGGCCATATTTAAGGTGCACAGTGTGATTTGATGCACTGTGTTCTGATTATTACAGTCAGAATGTGAGACTCATTACGATCCACTGTCACCATTTGTGCCTGTCCGTGCGTGCGTGCGTGTGTGCGTGCGTGCGTGCGTGCGCGTGCGCGTGCATGTGTGTGTGCGCGTGCGTGCGTGCGTGCGTGCGTGTGTGTGTGTGTGTGTGTGTGTGTGTGTGTGTGTGTGTGTTTTGTGATGGAACACTTAAAGTCTGTTCTCAACAAATTTCAAATTGACAATGTGGCATTATAGTCACGTGTAAAGACAAACAATGCTTACACATCCACTTACCACCCACACTCATGGGTGGACTCCATACTCAAATGTGGTTCTGGGCTCCTGAGGGCAAGAACTCTGTCTTCTAGAGATTATTTTGATTGCTCTTTTTTTTTCTTTTGCACTGGGGATGAGACCCAGGCACTCTGTTACTGAGCTACATCCCTGGACCCACAAATACTATCTTCTTCATTTTGGTCCCCACACCCTGCTCAAAACAGAGTAACACTCCATTTATAATTCTTCAAGTACACAGAAGGAGAAAAAAAAAGAGAACAAAACAAACACCATAAGGACTTGAATACAGCATTCAAGTCTGTGCAAAGGACAGCCGGAAACAGCTGGATGGGGTGGGGGTTGGGGGGCGGGACCATGTTCTTAAAGGTGCTGGCTGAGTCCTGAGGCACCTCAGTTACAGTGACGTATTCTATAAACTAGGTAGTGGGATGCCAGCAGCACATCAGAAAACTGCCCTTGACTGAGAAACCAGATGTCCGGGGGTCTAATAAACTCAGCTTTCTGCAGCTGAGAGAAAAGTGTGGAGGAAGAGAGCCCACAGCAACAGGTCCCTCACCACGAGGCAGGTGGCAAAGCCCTTAGATACTGAGACAGTCTTCCTGTGACTCTTTTTCAGTCCCTGGAGTCCCTGAACAGTGTCACCTCGGTCATTGCAACTCAGAGGGCTTTGGATGCTTCCTGTGTTTGATGTAAGCTGGAACTACATCAAATAGCTGTGATAAAGAATGTATCTACAGGGTTTCATCTGACTGGGGCTCTTTGTATTTCCGAGGAAGGGCAGAATGAAAATCAGGCTTCCTCCACTGTCATTGCGGTTACTTACTCAGACTTTTTCCATTTGCTACATGAATTTTAATCTGAGTCTTTCATATGAAACCACACCCAGGTTGGGGACACGTGGTCTGACCAGTGTTTTCTGTTCCAGAAAGGCCTGATTCCAAAGCACTGAAGAAAGAAGGAAATAAAACGTTGGTTGTCACTAAGAGAAACTCAGGCACGATAGGCCCTGGAAGTTTTGATCATACGTTGACGTTTGACGGACTTTTCCCGAGTCCAAGGCGAACAATGGGTTTGGAATGAAAACGTTAGAAAAGATTGAGTTTGGTCCCAGCGGTAAGATGGCAGCAACCGCGGAGTGTGATGTGGTAACGGCGGGGACCAAACCTGAACTGCTGGAGGACAAAGAAGCAAAGAGGGAGCAGAATCCTTCAAGGAACAAGAGAATGCATTCTATGCTAAGAAGGACTACAAAAAAGCTTATGACTATTACACAAAAGCCATAGATATGTGCCCCCAAAATGCTAGCTATTATGGTCATCGGGCAGCCACATCGATGATGCTTGGACGGTTCTGGAAGCTCTCGGAGATGCACAGCAGTCAGTGAGACTGGATGACAGTTTTGTCCGGGGACACCTCCGAGAGAAGGCAAATGCCACCTCTCACTTAGGAATGCAAGGGCAGCATGTCGCAGTTTCCAAAGAGCCCTAGAACTGGATCATAAAAATGCCCAGGCACAACAGGAGTTGAAGAACATCAATGCAGTCATGGAGTACGAGAAAATAGCAGAAGTGGATTTTGAAAAATGAGATTTCCGGAAGGTTGTTTTCTGCATGGACCATGCCCTAGAATTCGCCCCTGCCTGTCATCGCTTCAAAATCCTCAAAGCAGAATGTTTAGCAATGCTGGGTCGATACCCAGAAGCACAGTTTGTGGCCAGTGACAATTTACGCATGGATTCCACCAAGGCCGATGCTCTGTATGTCCCTGGTCTTTGCCTTTATTATGAAGATTGTATTGAGAAGGCCGTTCAGTTTTTTGTGCAGGCTCTCGGGATGGCTCCTGACCACGAGAAGGCTTGTGTTGCTTGCAAAAATGCCAAGGCCCTGAAAGCCAAGAAAGAAGATGGATATAACGCATTTAAGGAAGGAAATCACAAGCTAGCATATGAACTGTACACAGAAGCCTTGGGGATAGACCCCAACAACGTAAAACCAAATGCTAAACTCTACTGTAATGGGGGTACGGTTAACTCCAAGCTTAGGAAACTAGATGATGCCATAGATGGCTGTACAAATGCACTGAAGCTCCATGACACTGACATAAAAGCCTATTTGAGAAGAGCTCAGTGTTACATGGACACAGAGCAGTATGAAGAAGCTGTACGGGACTATGAAAAAGTGTATCTGACAAAGAAAACAAAAGAACACAAACAGCTCCTTAAGAATGCACAGCTGGAACCGAAGAAAGAGGAAGAGGAACGATTACCATAAGATCCTGGGAATTGACAAGAATGCCTCTGAGGACGAGATCAAGAAAGCTTACCGGAAACGGACCCTGATGCACCATCCAGATCGGCATAGTGGGGCCAGCGCCGAGGTTCAGAAGGAGGAAGAAAAGAAGTTCAAGGAAGTAGGAGAGGCCTTTACCATCCTCTCTGATCCCAAGGAAAAGACTCGTTACGACAGTGGACAGGACCTGGATGAGGAAGGCATGAACATGGGCGATTTTGATGCAAACAACATCTTCAAAGCTTTCTTCGGTGGCCCTGGGGGCTTCAGCTTTGAAGCATCTGGCCCAGGGAATTTCTTCTTTCAGTTTGGCTAATGAAGGACAACTACTCAGAACCCAGAAAATGCAGACTTGCTCAGTTCCACCATGAATGTGGAAGTTTCACCTCCTCCATCATGTCCCCGTGTACTTAGAGCAGTTTCGTTTTCTCAGTTGGGTGCCCTGTGTCTGCATGAGTGGGGTGAAGGAAAGGGAGCCGGAGCTGAGGACTGGGGAGTGGAGGGAAGCCAGGGGTAGACAGGGAGGCAGCTTGTGAATTTTTGTTGTATTGTTTAACTTTATTAAAAAAGAAAATATAAAAAAAGAAAAGATTCAGTTCAGAAGTTATGGAAGTGTGGAGTATTTTGCAAACACTGATGAGTAGGATTTACATAGTCATTGTCCATGGAACTCAGATTTTTTTCTAGAAGGCTATAAAAATTCTGTTTCTTTTGCTTTCAGATAGAGGCTGAGAACCAAAGGAAAAGTGGGTGGGCGCATAGCAATTGTAAGAGCTTTGCTATTGTTTGTCGGTTCCTGTGGAGGTGGTGTTATTTCTTAACTATTTGGGAAATTTTATTAGGTAAACTATCTGGGCGTAGATATTTTAAATTATAATTTAAATTTAAATTATAATTTTAAATTATAATTTAATTTCAAATTATAAATATAGTGTCTGTAACACATACAGAACCATACAATACCCTATCTACCCAAAAAAAATGTGGTTTTAGTGGAACTATTTCAATTTCATCTAAGTTGTTGGCCGGTATAACATTAACTGTGATAGCTGCTTGTTATTGCTTTAAACTGTAGGGTCTCTAGTAATGCTTCATTTTCACTCTTGCTATTGGTGATTTGATTTTATCTCTTTTTAAAAAAATTATAATTTCAAATATATTTACTTTTTAACTTTTTATAGACTATGGTTTTGTTTTTGTTGTTTTTTTTTTTTTTCACTGAATCAGTGTTTTGGTAACTCTTCATTTTTTTTTTTAAATTGTAGTCCTTTCTGCTCTTCATTACATCTTGTCTTCTACTTTTTACCTAGTTTACCTTCCCCTTCATAGCTCCTTAAGAATACTTAATTCATTATCATTTATCAAAAATATGTTTTTACTGGGCATGGGGAGGCATACCTTTAATCCCAGCACTCGAGAGAAAGAAGCCAGTTTGCAGCCAACCTGGCTTATAGAGTGAGTTGCAGGCCGGCCAAGGATGCATAAAGGGACCTTGTCTCAAAAACATTTTTTTCCTCCTCTTCTTGTGACTCCTTCTTTGAAAGGCATTGTTTAATTTTCAAATACTTGATAACATTTCTAGATGTCCTTTTGATTGTTTTCTATCATGTCCCAAGAACACAGTCTGGACAAATTCTGTCTCTTTTAAATATTGCTTTTCCATGACTTAGTACCTGTTCTATCTTAACACTTAGTACATGGCAAACAGTCTAGGTATGCTTGAAAATAACAAGCACTCAAAACAACAATAAACACAATAGAAAGTATCATGTAGTCATTGGGCATAGTGATATATAAAACGTATTAATATTATTGATGATAGTGCAGTTCATATTTCCTATGCACTTTCTAACTTTTTGTCTGTTCATCTCTTATAAAGAGTATATGATGCAGGAGGTTGGCTGGAAAGATGACTCAGAGGTTAAGAGCATTGGCTGCTCTTCTAGAGGCCCCGCATTCACTTTCCAGCAACCACATGGTGGCTCACAACCACCTAGAAGAGATCTGGTGCCCTCTTCTGGCACACAGGCATACATGCAGACAGAACACTGTATACATCTTAAATAAATGATGCAGGGGCAGAGGCAGGTGGATCCCTGTGAGTTCAAGGCAAGCCTGATCTATAGAGCAAGTTCCAGATCTACTTAGAGAGACCCTATGTCCAAAAAAAGCCAACAAAAAAGAATATATTATAATCCAACCACAATTGTGAGCTTATGCATCTGTCCATTTTGTTCACGTATTTTAAAGCAGAATACATGTTTAGAATTATTGTCTCTTTTATGTTTCCCTTCCTTTTATTATGAGATGTCCTCATTTACTTGACAGTATTTCTTGCTCAGAACTTCCTGGTCCAAACAATCTGCTTTTAATTATAGATACACCACTTGTCTGTCTTCAAGTTCCCCGATTTTTCCTTCTGTAACATTTGATCTAATGCTAAGCCAATATGTTGACTTTCAATTCAAACACTTTATTTTTCAATTAAAAATTCTTCTATTTTGGTGAGGGTTTTGTTTTTGTCTGATTTTGGGGGGGGGTTGTTGGTAGCAGGGGGGTTGCTTGGTTTTGTTTATTATTTTTTATGTTTTGTTTCTATTTTTCTTTTTTTTCTCTAAAGTACCCTATCTTAAAAAAAAAAACTGTTGTGCTTTCTGGCACCATTTTTTTAACTTCTCAATCATCATCTGGAAAGGAGGCATTTAAAGTAACAATGTTAAAAATGCCTCTTGGCTCTGTATCACAGAGCAGGTGCACGCTGTTTGACGCTCACAGAGGTCTCACACAACACTGCTCCCACAGCGCTACCCTCCATCTCTAGTACTAGAGGGACAGCCTATAATGCACTGAGACCTTTCTCTACTCTCCCAGCAGGATGCACAGGGGTGATATGACGTGACTCTGTAAAGAAACGTCCTCTCAGACAGGATTTCCCTTCAGCAGCGGCCCAATTCTAAGTGCCCACTCTCTTCACGAAAGCCGTTTATCTTCTCGCTCACTCTGTCCGTTTTCCCAACAAAAGCTAAAAAATCGCGGTTGCTTCGACATCCTGTCTGCTAGTTCCAGTAGCAGTATCATCTGTGGGTCTGTTTCCAATGACTTCTTTTTCTAGATTCCATTTCTCCATCTCTTACCAGCTTCCTAACGCTTCTCATATCTCAACACCTTACACCAAAGAGCAGCGGTGGCCGAAGTCTGACATTTAGGAGTTTTGTTGTTTGTTTTTATCAGAGAGTATATGCAACCCTTTGCTCCCTCTAGCAATCTCTGAAGTACACTGATCATTCATATTTCTCTTAAAGTCCAGTGAGCTGGATCTGTGTTATAGCATGAAATCATGTTTAGTTAGTCTGGTTCTCAACCGTCCAGTCATGGCCTTTGGATGATGCCAGTCGCTGAAGTTGTAGGAGGTTGGCTTCCATCTCCTTTGTCGTTGGTTTATCCTTGGATCTGTCTCCATGAAGGGTCCTGCAGTCCACCGTCACAGGAAGGCAGAGGATGGAGCAGTTTCTCTCTGCTTGCTGGCCCCTTCCTCCACTGTTTCTTAGCTAAACTTACAGTGCAAGACAAGACTTGCTGAGCCTAGGCGTTGGCCATACCATCTATGGCTTTTTCAGCTCTATTTATCCTGATGATGCCCCTTGGCACAAGGTGTGGCTCATTTACCCTGTGAATTTTCCTGTCATCCCTCCCCTTAGCTAGACCAGGAAGCTGCCCCAGGTGCAGAGGAACCCCTTGGTCCTGTTCATTTATACAAAGTTATTTCTGTTCTATTATCAACAGCTAGTGTCCCGGCTGCTTTTATGTTGCTGACACAAGCTGGAGTCATCAGAGAGGAAGGAGCCTCAGCTGAGGAAATGCCTCCATGAGATCCAGCTGTAATGCATTTTTTTTAGAGTAGTGATTGGGGGGGGGACAGGGGCAGCACATGGTGGGTGGGGCCATCCCTGGGCTGCTGCTCCTGGGTTCTATAAGAAAGCAGACTGAGCAAACCATGGGGAGCAAGCCAGTAAGCAGCACTCCTCCATGGCCTCTGCATCAGCTCCTGCCTCCAGGTTCCTGCCCTGCTTAAGTTCCTGTCTTGACTTCATTTGGTGAAGAACAGCAGTGTGGAAGTGTAAGCCAAATAAAACCTTTCCTCCCCAACTTGCTTTTTGGTCATGGTGTTTTGTCTCAGCAATAGAAACCCTAACTAAGACATCTAGGAAATAGAAACAACCTAAATGTTGTTCAACCAACAAACGGATAATGGCAATGTGGTACATATACATTATGGACTACTGTTTGTGCTGTCAAGAAAAATGAAATCAGAAACTTTGCAGGTAAATGGCTGGAACTATTAAAGACCCTGTGGAGTGAGATGGCCCACATCCACAAAGACAAACATCTCTTCCATCTCAGGCTCCTAGCTTCAGGCTTTGATGTGAGTACATAGCCTGGAGTAACTGCAGACATCAGGAAAGTTAAAAGGGATGCTTACCCTGGTTGGGATGAGGGTAGGGGCACACTAGAGAGGGCACTAGCATGGTACATATGATCTGATCTGAGAAACGGGAAAAATTGGGTTGGCTCTAATGAGGAAAGGAAAGGGAAATAAATATATAAGACAAATGAAAAAGGTAAAAAAAATCACAGTAAGGATGACAGAAAAAGCCACGAGGAATCATACTATTAATAATCTACCTTTAAAAAACTAAAATACACATAAGTCTGTGTATAAATATACATATAGAGTTTAAATAAAATTTTCTCATCTGGGCTGACATGCTCCCCCAAGAGCCAAAGGCCGCATAACAAAACCTCAGCATCAGACATGAGAAGCCCTGTTGGTCAGGGCTGTCCCAGAGACTCCCAAAACATTATAGACTTTTGCCCTTAGTTGTCCCTGCAGAGACAGAAGGTAAGTCACTGTTGCTGAAGACATGCACTTTTAAAAAAAACAACCCAAGACTCATGAGCTGACCTAAAAGTCTCCTCACTGAGGAGTAGTTTTCATGGTGCCATGCAAGCTCCCAAAGGAGAAAAATCAGCATCCCTAGCCATACTATGACACCTATAAGTCACAACAGTAACCAGCACGGCACATGACTCTAAGGATGCAGTAGTGGTGTGCATACCTTGGCAGCAACCAACAGTTTTCTAATTGGACTTAAAGTCTGTTCAACAAGAGGGAAGTTATGTTTGGTAGCAGAAACCAAGCCAACTGCCTAGGGATTGTAAAACCATGGATCTTAGAGGAGAACACACAGCCACCACTTCACTAAACTATCATAAGCCCTGACTATACTCTAAATAATTGTCCTTTTACCCACAGATAAGTGGACTCCCCATCCCCTCATTAAGTAAACTTGGTGGTGATATATTATGTACCCTAATAAACTCGCCTAAAGATCAGAGAAGCAGAGCAGCCAGCCACTAGTTCTTACCTCTACAAAATCCTCAGCCTCAAGACAGTGAGTTCCTGTTTCCTCATGCCTTATATACCTTTCTCTGCCCAGACATCACTTCCTGGGATTAAAGGCGTGTGTGCTTCCCAGTACTGGGATTAAAGGTGTGTGCCACCACTGCCGGGCTCCGTTTCCAGTGTAGACTTGAACTCACAGAGATCCAGATGGATCTCTGCCTCCTGAGTGATAGGATTAAGACCCTCTATTGTCTATTAGACAATCGAGTGGCTGGCTCTGTCCTCTGATCCTCAAGCAAGTTTTTTAGGGTACACACTATATCACCACAAAAATCCTCTTTGCAAAAGATGGGGACCATTGCAGAAAATCACAACCAATCAAAATGCAGAGTTGTGGAGCCCAGTTCCCATGGCTACATCTACAAAACAACTCTCACACCTAAGGCTCAGGGAACATTGCAGAGGAAGAGCCAGAGGATCAGGGAGCTGGCTCCAAGACTGCGCCTCACAGTAATGTCGGAAGCTACACACATAAAACCTCCCTAACATGACTGCCTAAGCATGAGCCGACCAAAAAGACAACTCTGGACGTGCTGAAGTGGAGATGGGAGAGCCCATGAGAGCTCGACCCTACACAAAGAACTACGCTGAGGACAGCACACTAATTGGTTTCCAACACCAAATGGTAAGCGCTGAAAACATACATGCAAATAACATTACACAGGCTGGGAAGATGGCATTCATGTGTGTAGGAATATACATCTATATGCAAATATGTATGTAACAATAATTATTAAAAAGAGGCTATGGATTTGTAAAAGAACAAGGAGGAGCATATGGGAGGTTTGAGGGGCGGAAGGGGAAGGGGAATACGATGTAATTATAATCTCAAAAACTAAAAGAAATATTAAAAAAAAAAAACAATAAAAAAAGAACTCTCCTCTCCGGACTCCTGTCAATCAAGCTTCCTTGTACAGACGACAGCTTTCCTTAGCCCCACAGAAAACTTTCTTTTTAAACTTTTCTTGCTTTTTTCCTTGGGAGAAACGGTCTTTTGTTCTCCTCTGATCTCCCCAAAGCAGGAACGCCCACAAAGACTGAGTTCTTAACTATTGTTTTAAACTGATCCCCAGCCATGAAAACAGAACACTAGCAACTCATATTTGGGCAAGACAGAAAGGAAATACAATATAGTCACAAAAGAAGGTTGAAGGGCTAGCAAATTCGTATTAAAACAAGTTAAGGAGTTCTGATAGACAGCCCTTTAAGCATGAACAAAAAGCTCTACAATAATTATTTTAAACTAATTATCCAGAGGATCCTCTTGACCTCCCAAATATTCATTTGTTCCTGGGAGCAATCCCACCCATGCTTTCCATGAGCCTGCTGAGTCATTATCTTTCCGTAATATTCTAATTAATCCTATTCAAATAAGTTAACTGGCAGATGGCACAACTATGCTTTGTATCTAGGGAAAAAATGGTTTATAGAAATTTTAAACCGGTTTCTAATTTTTTTCCAATTAAGATTCTGGTAACAAACCAACAGAATCCTCTAACATAGTATGAGAAATTTTAGGAATTTTAGCACAAATATCACACGTTCAAGCCTTTTAAAAACTGCATTTATTATTTATTTATTTTTGTGCGTGTGGGCAGAGTGGGGCATGTGTGTGCTACAGGCGTGTGGACGTCAGGGGCCAACTTGCAGGGCAAGGCTCTCTAATTCCAGCTCAGGTTGTCAGGCTTAGTAGCAGGCTCCATCCTACTAGTCCTGATCATGTTTTTATTTCCACCTAATCTCTTCCAAAGGTGTATCAGTCTGCTAAGGGCTATCGATCCTGCATACTGAGGCCGGAGGGACTCCAACAGCATGGACTCCTCTTCTTCCAGTTCTGAAGGCTAGACGTACAAGATCCAAGTTCTGGCCACTTGGTTTCAGATGAGGGCTCTCAATCATGTCCTGTAGACTGCCATCCTCTCCTCACAGGACCTTTCCTTAGCACGTGTACACGGAGAAAGAGAGCAAAATATAGACCATCTCTTTTTATGCAGATATGAATCCTTTAGGCTCTGGCCTGACCCTATGACCTCAATGAACCTTAGATACTTGGCAGAATGTCCCCACTTTCAAATTCAACCACCCTGGAGGTAAGGGCTTCAGCATGAAAATTTGAGAGAGCACCAAAGAGTCCAGTCTTTAGCAAAAGTATTCAAGCATAGTGTGCTGTGGTCCTTGATGTCGTCTTTGATGCCGTTCCCTTTTCAGATTTCCTGATAACTTCTTTCTCTGTGTCTCTCTCACAGACCCACACCCCCCATCCACATGCATGGTTCTACAGAAAATATCCAGTATTAAGATAAAAAGTTTCAAAGCATGAGCTAACCACAGCCTAATATGTGAAATGTCAGCCTGTGGTCTGTGGTTTCTGCTTTCATCTCAGAAACATAGATTTATGCTGTTTTAGAGTAACAGTAGTTCAATAACCATAAAACACAATTTCAACAGAAAGTTTTTGGTTTGGCCTTAAAATATAATATGTGTCAGCTATGTCCAGGGGAAACTAAATTACTAACCATCTTCTTCAACTTAGTCACCCTACTCCTAAAAGATCCATGGAACACCTTCAGTATCAATGCAAACACACTTTCTGTTTTGTCAAAAACCTCAGAAGTAGCAATATTTTAAAAGATGTCTTCAGTGGCACCAACTGCATCTTGCTCTGGCCCTTCTCATCTTCCCCAGCCAAGGGTTGGGCAAGAGAGTGGAATGGCTGTGAGTGCTGGAGACAGATGAGGGGTTGGAATGCTTGTCACTTACTAGCGACGTCCTCGTCAGCAAGCTGCATGGGCTGGTTCATTTCTGTCAACTTAACACAAACGAGAGAGAGTCCTCTGGCAAGTGGGGATCTTAACTGATGACTCTGTTAGACGGCTGGTAGGTGAGCAAGTCTACGGGGCATTTTCTTGATTGATGCTTGATGTGAGAGGGCTCAGCCCACTGTGGGAATTGTTTAGAAAGCGAGTTGAATGGCCGGGCGTTGGTGGCGCACGCCTTTAATCCCAGCACTCGGGAGGTAGAGCCAGGCGGATCTCTGTGAGTTTGAGGCCAGCCTGGGCTACCAAGTGAGCTCCAGGAAAGGTGCAAAGCTACACAGAGAAACCCTGTCTCAAAAAACCAAAAAAAAAAAAAAAGAAAGCGAGTTGATCTACAGCCAGCCAGTAAACAGCATCCTCTGTGGTGTCTTTTTCAGCTGTCTCCAGGTTCCTGCCTTGAGTTCCTGCCCTGACTTCCCTTCCTGATGGCCTCTAAGCTAGATGCTGATAGAAATCCTATTCTCCCCAAGTTGCTTTTGGTCATGGTTTTTATCACAGCCATGAGAAGCAAAAGTAAGACACTGCGTGAGCCTTTAGTGCCTCAGTCTCCTCATTCATGAGCCAAGAATGTATCGAGCAGTAATTGTCCACCAGCCACTCAGCTAAGCACCCATGTGAAGGACATGTGAAGTCTCCCCCAGAACTCAAGCAGGTTTCCCGATACATATTTCAGAATATTATTTTATAGGTGTTAACTACAGGATTCCTAGTTCTGACTGAATAGTAGAATCCCCTGTGAATCTCTCTTTAAAAGAACAAAAAAAAAAAAACTTATGCCCAAGTTGAAATACAGCATTTATATGTCAATTGCACTCGAAGAAAATAGTCTGATATATTGTTAAGAGTCTAGCGATAGAGCTCTACTGGTAGAGTGATAGCTAGTATGCATGAAGACCTGGTTTGGATCCCAGCACCCCAGAAAACAGCTTATTGGTTCATGCCAGAATCACAGCCCTCGGAAGACAGATACTGATACAGTGAGTTTGAAGCCTGGGCCACAGGAGAGCCTGACAAAAAATAAATAAATTCTTTTTTTAAAAGATTTATTTATTTATTATGTACACAGAAAAGGGCGCCAGATCTCATTACAGATGGTTGTGAGCCACCATGTGGGTGCTGGGAATTGAACTCAGGACCTCTGGAAAAGCAGTCAGTGCCCTTAACCTCTGAGTCATCTCTCCAGCCCCATAAATAAATTCTTAAGAAGATAAGATTCATGTCAAGTGTTCAAAAAAAAAAATCCACAGAGTTCTGAGAAAACGTTTGGAGGTAACAGGCTTTGCCATCCTGGTTTCCTGGGTGTTCATATGGCCAAACTCATCAAGTTACATACATTACCTGGGCTAGTTTTTGTATACTGACCATATCACACTAGTGAAGTTTTAAAAGTATATATGATGCCAAATAGCCCCCTACAACCCAGTGTACAATTTTCAGAGATGAAAGCTGGGCCCAGGGTGTCTCTTTATCTCTCACCCTGAGAGTTCTTACATGCAGTATTGACAACCAACTGATTAGATGAAGCTATGACACAAAGGAAGGATTATGTCTCTAAAGCTCTAGACAAATTCAGCATGTGTCGTAGCCAGGGTTTCTGTTGCTGCAGTGAAACACCATGACCAAAAAGCAAGTTGGGGAGGAAAGGGTTTATTAGGCTTATACTTCAGCATTGCTGTTCATCACTGAAGGAAGTCAGGACAGGAAATCATAACAGGGCAGGATCCTGGAGGCAGGAGCAGATGCAGAGGCCATGGAAGGGTGCTGCTTACTGGCTTGCTTGCTATGACTTGCTCAGCCTGCTTTCTTATAGAACCCAGGAGCAGCAGCCCAGGGATGGCCCCACCCACCATGGGCTGACCCTCCCCCATTCATCACTAATTGAGAAAATGCCTTACAGCTGGATCTCATGGAGGCATTTCCTCAGCTGAGGCTCCTTCCTTTGATGACTCTAGCTTGTGTCAAGTTGACACACAAAACCAGCCAGGACAACATGTAATGGGAAAACAGAACTGAGGTTCAATGAGGAAAAAAAAAATCAAAGAAAGGTGAGGTGCAGTGGAAGATGGAAGCAGGGGCCCCAGGATAGGAGCAGGGAAGGAGGCCCAGGTGGAGCAGGACTCATGTGAGCTGAGCTGTGTTCTGTCTTAGAGTCCTAAGGCGGGTCAGGAAGCAATGACTATGACCCAGGCACTGTGGCCTGCACCAGGGTGGAGGCAAGGGGGTGGGGAGAACTGGTCAGATCAGTGCTGTTACAGCACTGGATAGCACTGGAGGACACTGGATGGCATTGGATGGCACTGGACAACACGATGGAACTGAACAACACTGGATGGCACTGGATAGCACTGAATGGCACTGGACTACACTGGATAACACTGAATGGCACTGGATGTCATATTGGGATAAAGTACAGAAAATGAAGGTAGTAAAGATGGTTTTAGAAAGTTTGGATGAGTAAATGGCAAACTATAGTGGTTTTTAATTGAGATGAGAAGTCAGTTAAAGGTTGTTCATTGGTGAATGTACTCTCCTCATAAAATGGGAATATAATCATCAGGCACATGCTTATTCACATGAAGTGTTGATGAGTAATTAAGCTTTTGTACTTTGGGGTAATAATAAGCATTATTGTATGCACATAGTGTATGATGTGCTAGGCTGTGCGGTAGGTATTCTGAATCCAAACATGAAGCAATTGGACCCAAAAGATTTACAAGAACAGAATGAAACCCAGGTGGAAACTCGTAAGGCTTCAGAACAAAACTGCCTTTTGGGGAGACTGGCTTGGCGGCAGAGAATCCTGCTCTCATTTTTAAAATAATTAAGTAACTATTCTCTCACAGGCTGTGTGGTCTTGGGGACATCAAACTTTCTGGATCACAGCGTTGTAATTAATCTATCAAGGAAAATGGCTATTCTGTAATTATTAATTTCTTCTTACAACTTATAAAATTATAAACTGTCCAAGTATAAAATCCAGGCCTTGTTTGTCTATAAAGAAAGAGATGGAAATTAATCTTGGTTCCCCTGATGTTCTGTGTGCAGATGGCTTCGGAAACACATAACGCTTCTGAGAATGGAGGCAACTTCCTGCTTCCACAACTTGGTCCCCTTGTGTGGATATTAGCTACCTTTCTTGTTGTTGTGACAAACACTGAACAAAGGAGCCCAAAAAAGAAAGGGGTTATTTTTACTCATAGCTGGAGCAGATACAGTCTATCATGGTGAGGTAGACTTGAGGTACCCAATCGCATGGCATCCATGATCATGAAGCTAAGAGAGATGAATGATCAGCTCGCTCTCTCCTTTTATCCAGTCAAGGACCCCATCCCCTGGGATAGCACTACCATTTCTAAGGTGGGTTTTTCCATCTCAACTAACCCAATCTAGAAACTCCTCCCCCCCCCCCAGATGCACCCAGAGGTTTGACTCTTGGGTGATTCTAGGTCCTGTCAACTTGATAGCCAATAACAACCATCGTAGTCAGGGTCCTACTCAAGGGTTATATATTAAGCTCTACCTCAAGCAAAGGCTCCTGACATTTCTGGAATTAAAGACTATGCAGCTCTGGTTTTATACATTTCCAGTCAGGTAAGTATTTCTTGCCAGGTCCCTAGTCTATTAAGACTCGGCTATGAATTGAAGACGTAGAGTTTATTATGTAAGGCAGCAAGCATGAACTCAGGGACCCCACAAAGGCCCAAAGGTAATCTAAACATAGGAGAGTCACCTGATTTCTCCTTTCTTGCAATGATGTTAGTCAGATTTTAGTTGCTGGGACAAAACAACAATAAACAACAAAAAACCTGAAGTAAATCAACTCAAGGAAGAAGGGTTTGTGTAGGCTTACGGTTTTAGAGTAACAGTCCATGGTCAATTCCCTCCTGTAGTTTTGAGTCAGTGTCAAGATAAAAGATCATGGTAGAGTGCATGTCATGAAACCAACCTTTTCACCTCATAATGGCTAAGAGGCAGAAAGGGGGCTGGGTTCCACTGGGTCCCCCAGTGAACTAACTTCTTTTCAGTAGGTCCCACTTCCCATTAGCACTATGGGCTGGGGCCTAAGTCTTCAACACAGGGACACTGGAAGACACTTCTAAACCATAGCACTTGATCAAGACGGACAACTGTCAGGTCCCACCTGACCTGTTGAACAGTCCTGAATAGGGGAGTGAGGATTGAGAAAAAAACAGCTAGGAAAAATAGAGACATACAAGAAAAGACAGACACACAGGATAGGTTCAGGAGGGCTCTAAGTCAATACCGCAGCAGCCCCAAGTTTATTTCTCACAGCCTTTTTATACTCAAATCAAGGGGGGCAAAAGACCTCCCCCTCTCAAGACACCATGGTTCAAGGAACAAACAAGCATAAAAAACCTCCTTAATTCTCAAGACATCTGGTAACCACACCTTTGGCCAAACATCCTGTTATCCAGCCTTGAAGGGTAAAGACAAGCCTGAACTCTCTGACCTGAGTCAAGATGGAATCAAACCACAAACTGGAGTCACTTGGCCTCCCACAGAAAACAAGGCCCTGACCTATGCCTTGGAGGGTCAGAGTAGGTCACAGCCAAAATGATCCTTGGGACTGTCCAGGATGCCCAATAACATCTCCAATAGCGGAATGCATGTGTTCAGGGGAGAACCAAGGAATGTTGTCAAGTGAGAACCCACCTGTGTGTGTGTGGTGACTACGCGAGGAGAGTCACAGAACAGCTGTACGATAGGAGCAGCACAAATGGGCTGGAGTTGGGAATCTGACCACAAGCAAAGTATGAGAACCAGCTGCTCTGACTCCGGTAAGAAGGGAGGAGTCACAGA
>CABHPH010151928.1:0-16775 GCA_902168325.1 Peromyscus nudipes | reverse complement strand
ACATACATACATACATACACATACACACACATATACACACACACATACACACAAACACACATACACACACACATACACACATACACACACACAAACACACACATACACAAACACACACACACAAACACACACAAACACACACACACACAAACACACACACACACACATACACACACACACACACACACACACACACACACACACACACACACGCTCTCTCTTTGGACTCCTTTGCTTCCAGCACAAGGCTTAAAGAGCAAAGAGAGGGTGTGGTGAGGAGCAGAGCACATGGAAAGAAGATTTGTTTTGCGATAAGACCGGATGGAGCTGATCAGTCGCAGGCCCCGAGGAAACAGGCCGCTCGAGTGCAGATGCCTTCTGCTTTGGCCTAATACGGATTTCTACGCCCATCTTTGCCAGCCACTGTCCTCTTCCTGGTCTGCTCCTCGGGGTCACTGGAGTTCTTCTCACAGGACTTGGGCTGGAGGCTCACTCTGCATGGCACAGCCCTCCCAAAACTTGTGACAAGAGATACCCTTAATTTCTTTTTGGTCATATAAAGAAAATGGCATAGGGTCATTTGTATGTCTTCCCAAAATACATAGATTTTTTTTTTTAATCACTCATAATCCACCGCCCAGGCATACTATTTTTTAACAACACTTTTGTGTATTTCCTTCAAGTCTTTAGTTTTAGACAAGGTAAGGCCGTATTTAATGTGGCATTTACAATTTTGTTCTTCCCATTGAATGGTCCTCTCTAAAGTTCCCCCGTGTCACACGTTTTCAGATTTTCCATTGTAGCTGCTTTAGAAGCATCTGTCCTTCACTCATTTTGTCATTCCGCAGTGACTTCCCAGGAGGTTTCGAGTGGCCTTGGGTTCTACACTGACTGAGACAAGGTCTTGAATGGAACAGAACATGTCAGGCCCGACAGCAGCAACCTTCATCCTGAGTGTCCTGGTGACCATGAGAGGGGGCAGATGGGAAAATGTAGGTAAATCATCTTAGAATCTTACCAAGTAGCCCTTCACAGCCTGCTAGCTCATCTTCTTCTATGGTTGGGGGATCCTGTCTAGATGATTCTAACACTGAGCCAGGTGCAAACAACTGTAAGCAAACTGGAGACAACGAATCAGGAGTTAAGAGAGAAAAACAGTAACACAATCAGACCCCGAGTTCCTCCAACTCAGGCTGCAGAGCAGTGGCCCTCAACCTTCCTAATGGTCGACACTTTAATACAGTTCCTCATATGGTGGTGACCCCCCAGTCATAAAATTATTTTTGTTTGTAGTGGGTAGCCACTCCAGCTTTGGTCTGGAAGTTCCAACACCCAATGAGGCTTCCGTAACTATCACGCCTACAAGGCGGGGCCAAGGGAGGGCCTGAAGACCTGAGATCGGGATGCGTGGCGCTCTCTTGTTTCCTGGACCTGGACGCGAGAGGTAGACCGAGGAAAGTTCTCCAGAGAACACCGCCGGACTGCGCTGCGTCTCTTCCAGAACCCATCATCTACCTATCCCTTCATTTGTGAGTTACACCTTTAAATAAATCTCCTTTTAACTACGTGGAGTGGCCTTAGTAATTTCACCAATATTGTTGTTACTTCTTAATAGTAATTTTGCTACTGTTATGAATCATAATGTAAATGTCCAGTATTTCCGATGGTCTTAGGTGACACCTCAGTGAAAGAGTTGCTCAACTCCCAAGGGGGCCACCACCCACAGATTGAGAATCACTGTCATAGAGTCTAAGTTTCCAACACTGCCTCCGCTTCTAGTTTTGAGCCATTCTGACCCTCGAAAGAATCAATCAGGACAGTGTCAACATTAGGGAAACTTCAGAACACACAGTACAAGCACCACAGTGCAGCTCTCTCCATGGTGGGATGGTTGCTCAGGGAGACTGGATGCTTTCTCCCTAGACTGACCCCAAAGAGGGCTGGTTCATGGTAGAGACAGTTCATGAATCATTTGGATGGTTTTCGCTGTGTGAGTATTGTGTTGCTACTTTTGTTGCTTTCTATTAAAAGTTTGTGTGAGTTAAGCCTGTGTCTTAGTTGATATATTCAACGGTTGTCATACTTTTAAAATGTCATAAGGATGGAGAGGAGGGGGAGACAGGGGGAGGAGGGGGAATGCTCTATGATACCTGCAAAGCCTAAAATACTTCTTATATGGGTGGTTTTGGGGGCGGCACATGTTCATGGGCACACGAAGGGCAGATGATGATGCTGGATATTACGCCTCAGGATCTGTCACTGGCTTGAAACCAGCCAGGAAGTCCCAGGTACCCACCTGTCTCTGCCCTCCACAGCACCTGGATTGCAAACCTACACCAACATGTCCAGCTTTTACCGTGTGATAACACTGGGGTTAAAACTTTTGCTTGTGGCAGCAAACATTTTGCTGGCTGAGCATTTCCACAGCCTTCCTTATCTGTCCTGTTTTCAAAATATCTTTTCTGCCCCTCTACTTAGAATGAGCCCCAAATCTTAGTGGTTTTGCACAATTCAGATTTTGGGGGTATTTCTTACCGTGTGGCCATTCCGCGTAGGTAGCCCTGGTCGGCTGGAGGTTTTCCTCCACACAGTGACTCAGGGAAACAGGCTACTTTGCTCTTGAGGTCCCACCCTCCCCTGGAGTGCTGTAGTGCCCTCTGCATCTATTAGAATCCCAGAGGGGATACACCAGAGAAAGCACACATCTGCTTCTCAGAACTCCAGCCCACAAGTGGGACACGTTGACTCACTTCCGTCACTAAGAGGCAGTCACATGGCCACACCCGGGGCAAAGGAGCCAAGAAATGTAGCCTCTGTCTTAGTGGCTTCTCTGTGATGAATTGCCTGCCTCTCAATGCCGCAAGTCATCATGGGCCTCCTCCACAGAAAGGACAGAATATCTTTTTTGGTGGGTACATAGATCTCTTTGCTAAGGCTCAGGCATATGTATATGTATGTATACATGGTTCATGCATATGTATATATGGTTCATGTGTATGTATATGTATGTATATGTGGTTCGTGCATGTATATATGTATATATGGTTCATGCATATGTATATATGTGTATATAAGGTTCATGCATATGTATATGTGTGCATATATGGAGAGTATATATGGAGACACTTATTTTAAGTGACTGTGCTGTTAATTTCAATTTTTTTAAAAAAAAAAGGTTAACTTACAAAGAGTCGGTCTATAAGGAGCTTTTTCCCAGAAGAAAATTATTACTGTGGTGCTGGGAAGTAGGCTGTAACATCACCAGTAAGGGGAAGTCAGAATCAGACAAAAATCTGTCGAAAACCATGGAGCCAGAAGATGCCTGCACAGTCTCTGTGGTCGCCCAAGCCCTCAAATCAAGTCACCTTCACAGCCCGCCCAAATGAGAGTCTACTCGTCCTAAATTATGGGAGAAGATGAAAAGGATCCCCCGTCAAACGCCTCGACATAACTGTCACGTCACCGCAGCTCCGCACACTTCTCTTACACAAGCTGCAATTATGAAAAGCGTTTGACTGGGGCTTAGGAGAAGCCACAGTGCCTTGCCCATGCAGTGTCGCCAAGACTAAATAGGGTATGCTGGTGAAGAAGCAGAGGAGAGCCGAGACCCCACGTGCTCCCGAAGCGCTGCAGATCTTAACACCATCATGCCTGTGCTGTGCACCCCTCCTCATTATTGAGCCGGGTGCAACGGAGGAGTCCCTCCACCACAGCTGGACTGGGGTGGGGACTGGGAAACCGAAAATCCATTCAGTGTGCTACCAAGGAAGAGAATCAGCACAGGAACTTTTAAGTTGGATTTTTAAAAACACACTTATTTTATTCAGTGTGTGTATACATTCCATGACATGTGTGTGGAGGTCAGAGAACTATTTGCAGGAATCTATTCTCTCTCTCTACCACGTGGGTCTTGAGGATCAAGCTCAGGTCATCAGTTATGGTGGCAAATTCCTTTGACTGCCGAGCTATCTTGCCAGCCTAGCATTGGGATTCTTTATGATGCAGAAAATATATGTTAGATATGTTCAGGATAAGCGCACACAGTGCCTTATCACATGCCCACAGGTGCGCAAAAGTCAGCTGCATTTGATGACAAAGACATCAGGAAGCAGAAGTCCAAGTATTTACGCTTACTGGAAATACTGTTTGATGACAAATTCAGTATTCTCTTGAGAGGTCTGAATTCAAAACACCAAGGAGATGATGGCAGTGTAAAAGACAGAGAAGGGAAACTGAGTCACGAAGAGATCAAAATTAATAATCGAGAGCCCTAGATCTCAGCAAAGCTTAATGAGGAAGTTTTGTTCTGTAAGTGTCGATGGATCTGTTTCTGTGATATATTAAGTCTTAAGGAGGCTAAGCCACATTCTACAGGGAAGACCAAACTACATTGGTGAGGACTGGTGTTTTACAAATGCAAGGTGATCTTCTGTTTACCATGTTAACCTCATCGTGACATCCTCCTGCTCTTTGAATGGTTGCTTAGAAACCAATTTCTCACACCTGTCACTTCCCCATTTCCATTCCCTACAGGTAACCCCTACTCTCGGACTCCTGGGAGTCCATAAATTTTTATTTATGGGTATTGATGCTCGTTTTGTTTTAATTTCCCCATGATAACACTATGGTGATGTTTGTCCTGGATAATATGGCAACCTCTTGCCTTCACTGGACATAATCTGAAGGCACCATAATCTCAGGGGCAGCATTAGCACCATGCTGACCTTGAACAAAGTTGTAGTATCAATCAGTTGTGTCGGAGACCCTTCACCATTCCTCTATCCCCTTCTAATATTGTATGGCTTCTCAGAATATCACGAGCCCTTGTATTACCACACCTTACCCAGACACGTCCTAGCCAAGTACCCTGCACCCCTAGCCTCATCAAACTTGTCAGTGAGATAAGTCCGTTGACACTAGATTGTGGATGAATGTTCTTTGATGGTGAATTGTCTTTTCTAGAAGGTTTCCATTTTAGGGAGAGGGCCCTTGAGGGAGGTTGATGTTGACTGAGGGAAGAAGAGTCACTCTCCCTTGGGGATGTGGCTGATGGTAAGTTACCGTGTCCCAGTGGATAGCCTCACATCTATGTGCACATGGGCAGCACTAATTGGACTCAGGGAGTTATTAACAAGTTAATCAAGAAGTGGCAGACATGACATGGGGAAGGAGATGGGGTGGGGGAGCTAGGGTGAGTGGGAGGGAGGTAACAGTATATGGTATAATCTAAATTCATTTTATAAATGTACAATATCTCGAAGAATAAAAAAATGTTCAAGGCTTCCATTGTATATTTAAAAAGTCTCTAAATCAAAAAGAATCCATCTGGATTAGTAGAATCAATTAGTTCATCAATGTGGTGGGTGGTTTCTGTCTGCCAAGCCCAGAACAATGGGACAGACTCTTGTAACTGAAAAGGACAAATTCGGCTAGGAATAGATTCTGAGGCTTGCATCAGGAAGGCCTCATGTGACTGAAATGGTTGCTGAAGAGTAGAAGAAAGAAGGAACCATCCAAAAATCGTGGCAGCAGGCTCCCCACAAGCTGAACCTTCTTGTGTCTTGTCATTGTTTGGGGTTTCTGTCTTGTGGAAAAATTGTGTTATCCTTGCTGCCACAGAACAGATGGAAGTCTAATTCATGAATCAGTTTATGGAGCTAATTGAATAATTCTATCAGGCTCTATCACGTTTCCCTCAATATTTTTCCTCTGAGGACATTTGTCAGAAAACATTACAGTGCTGAGGTGGAAGGGGGTTAGGGACTGTAAAGTACAGGAAAGTTCTTCATGCACTCCAAAACACTGTCTGTGCTCCTTTACTGGGCCGGATACACTTCTCTGGGGACTGAGGAGCCCGTCGACAAGTCAGAAATGTCTTTGGTCTGGGACAGAGAAAAAAAAGCACACAGAGAAACAAGTAAGCAGAGGGTGGAAGCTGGCTCAGAGAAGCCCTTTGAAGAAGATGAAGTTCAGAAGATGGTTGGATTAGTCATGCCTTACTCCTCCAGAGGAGCCTTTGGTTGGATTAGCCATGCCTTACTCCTCCAGAGGGAGTTCAGAAGATGGTTGGATTAGCCATGCCTTACTCCTCCAGAGGGGCCTTTTAATTGAGATGTGACTGGTTTATCAAGGGTCGAAGGAAATGTGTCCCCGAGAAGAAAAACAGATATCCTGAGCTGGGAACAAGACGGAGACGCACTCCATGTGGGAAGGAGGCATGTGTGGTGATCTTTACCACCCTCTGCACATCCCTCCGGCCCTGCTTTCCATCCAGCTGCTGATGCTGACATTGATGCCTCTGGGGCCAAGGGCCAGCATGTTGGCATCATTTTGTTTAGTGTGCCAAATAAAACCCCATCTGGCTCCAGTTCAGACGTTTTAGTGGGACTCTGGTCCATCCTGGTCCTTTGTTCGTGTGACAACTCTTAGGAAATGAACCAGTGGAGTGATTCCAAGAGGACACCAGCCTCGAAGCTGGGGGTTGGGGGGGTGGAGGAGTGGAGGGGGCAATGGGGGTGGAAGGGTGGGGGGTAGGGGGAAGAAGGCAAATTTGAGAGCAGAGATCATGGGAGGTGGTTTCAGGTTTTCTGCAGAGGTCAGGGTGGCTTTGAGATAAACTTCACAATACAGCCACAGTGAAGGTACATGGTGTTCATGGCTTTGTGAACTTTCATCCCCAAGTCTAGATGAAGCAATAAGTTAACTGGGTCATAGTCAATCATCTTGCTTGAGATCAGTCATGCTCTGAGTCTGTCATTTCTTACCTCTAATTCTGAATATTTTTTAAGTCTTTGAAAGTCAGATTATTTTCATAGTTCATTTGGTCACAGTGCAAGGCCACTTGTGCCTGTCACAGGGTGTGTCCGTATTTGTATTGATCCGGTTGCAGAGATACAAATGAGCTTTAATGAGAGGATACTCATACCTGCCAAAGGCATTTCAAAATCTATAACGCCCCCTCCACTGTAGCTGTATAAAATCAGGCGGTATGAATTCTAAAAAAAAAAAAAACATCTGACACAAAGTCTGCCAGAGCAGATTGTCTCCTACAGATAAACACCTCCGGATCTCTGGCCATTCAGCCTGACCTACTGTGTAGTGAGCTCCAGGCCTGAGAGAGACCCTGGCTTATGAAACAAAAGGTGGACGGCTTCTGAGGAACCACACCCAAAGTTGTCCTCTGGCCTCCACACTCCAGGATGTGTGTATAAATATACTAACACACACACACACACACACACACACACACACACACACACCGCTGTCTCTCAAACATAATAACTAAAATGAATCTCCTTTGTTTTCCATAACAACAATATTTTTGAGGCTGGCTTAGGAAAAAAAATCATATGCACCCCATCAGGTCTCTGAAAATGCAAATGCTCCTGATGGGGCTGTGGGCACTGATGGAATCCAGGGGGTCCAAAAAGGAAAGTTTCTATTATGTGAGGGCTCTGGGCATCCTGAGAGAAAAAAGTATACTTCGGGATGGGTGACCACAACTCCAGGCCTCCGACAGTCTTGCCTCCTGTCCTGAACCTGGATCGACGTTGTCACTGGGGAACGGCTCCAGAATTTGGGCAACAAGTTTTGAGTTGTCAAAGTAATATTTCAGCTCTAAGGTTGGCCGAAAGATCTGTCACTTGGGGAAATGGAAACGCCCTTCCTCTTAGAAGATCCATCATCCTCAGCTAAGCCTAGTGGGGCGGTCTTTGCCCTGTCCGGAACCATGGCAGCATCACAGGAACCCCTGAGGGTCAGCGATCCCCAGAGAGAAGGAAAGAGTTCGAGCTGGGAGGAACTGGGTGGAGGCACTAGCAACAGCAGGCATGATGCAGAAGCTTTATGAAGGAAAAAGGAAGGTAGAAGCCTTCTTCTTCTGGGTCATACCCCTGCACAGGTGTCATAGGCCAGTGAGGTCGTGGAGAAGTGGACTGGTGAAGTAAACTGGATCACAACCCCAGTCACAATGATAAAATCCAGTGAGGGGATAGATCCCACGTGTGACTGTGGCTAATACGACCTGAGGAAATAGAGTTCCTTGGGGGAAAAGGATATTAAATCGCTTCGCCATTAATAAAACTACAGAGCAGGAAGCACACCTTAAAAAGAAAAAAAAAATGCCAGTTCCTCCCACACCTCCGATACAAATCCCATCAAACGGCCTGGCGTTTCTGTAATTCCCAATGTCCAGTCATCTGGCTTCCAGCCCAAACTTGGTTCTAAGTGCATTACTACGAAGTTGGCACCAGCCCCAGCTCAATGGAGTCTACGGACCCAATACAAACTCTAGGGAGAAATGTCAAGATGAAACCAGAGAGATCCTTCAAACTGGGACCACTTTCTTCGTGTTCTGGGATGTTGTTTCTCGAACTAATTATTATTGATCTAAAGACAGCTCATTCTCCTCTCAGGATACTCAATTTCCATACCCTCAGGTGGAAGATTAAGTAGAGATGGGGCTTAGAAGTAAGTGTGTGTGTGTGTGTGTGTGTGTGTGTGGTGTACTATGTATACATGTGTGTGCAATGTGTGTGGTATACTATGTACATCTGTGTGTACAGACAGGTATAAAGCCAAACAGTGGGTCACATAGGAGAGCGTCAAGCCTAAAATTTGGTATTAGAGAAAGGATTGCCAACCCAATTTGTCTAAGAAATGTAGAAAGAATTTTGGAAGATTTCTAACTTCTTCCAAATTCGCAGTGATAGGACCAAGTACAGAATCTCATTTCATAACTTTTTCTTATTTTTCAGTTTTATGTGTATGAGTGTTCTGCCTGCTTGTACATCTGTGTGCCATGTCCCTGGCTGGTGCTTGCTGAAGCCAGAGAAAGGTATCAGATCCCTTGGAAATGGAGTTATAGACAGGTGTGAGCCACCATGTGGGTACTGGGAATTGAACTCAGGTCCTCTGGAAGAACAACCAGTGCTCTTAACCACTGAGCCATCTCTCCAGCCCCGTCATTTCCTAAAGTTTTTAAACATCACACATCAGCATGCCAGCAGAGCTGGGGAAGGCCACCAACATCGGTGTGTCACCCTGTAAGAAGAGCTGCTAGAATGGAATGTCTGAGGACCGTAGGGTGAGAAGCATGAGGCACTGGGTGTCATGCTGGGTGTGGGGATGGATGCGTATAAGAAAGAGGCCACCAGGAATAATATCAAGTAATACCTTTGGTCCCCAACTTCTCCCTAAAATCCCAGGCCCATTTGTAGGAGCACTTCTGGCCAAGACAAATAAATTAAAAGTCCAAGATCCTGGGACAGAGTCTCTCATAGCCCAGAAGGCAAAAGCTAACATACGATATTTCAGTCAAGTGTCCTCTTGGCCTCCTCTGTCTTGGTCATCCCTTTTGTCTTCCTCTCTTGGTCCTCCTCTCTTGCCCCTCCCCCCTTATGGCCCGGTTCAGTCTACCAGCCATGTTCGGTCTACTACTTTCTCTCCCTGCTCTGGACTCTTCCAGACACCTCAGGCTGTAATTTCCCTCACATCTACAATAAAAACCTCCCCCCCCCCAACCACACCTCGGAGCGATCATGTCCTTACGTTACACATGTGTCTCCTCAGGAAGGGACTTAATAGACAGGGCAAAGACTGGTGGCCGAGGCTCCCTCTCATCAGAAAGTTCAGACTTTAGAGAAAAGCCATGCTCTAGCCTAGAGCTGGGTGTGTCCATGCCCAATTCCTTTCTTCAAAGTAAGTGTGTTCGTTCATTTCTTTGAGCCTCAGCCAGTTCTACTTGGAATTATGAAGACCACTACCTGGAACATGCCAGATGTAGCATGAATCTTAAAAAGTTCTTATTAATAAGATCAAACCCGGACCAGGTATTGGGGTGAATTCTGGAAGATCAGAGAGACAGAACAAGCCACAGCTAACCTCACCTGGCCAACTTCTCAGCTGGTCTTGTTTCCTCAGACTGGATGCTTCTGTGTCCTCATCCCAATGGCTCTCAGCTGAACTGCTGCTCGAAAGCCTGAAGCTTAACCAGCTAAAAGCTTAACCAGCCAAATGCTTCTTGTTTCTGGTCTTCATGCCTTATATATCTTTCCTTTCTACCATCACTCCCTGGGATTAAAGGCATGTGTCACCATGCCTGGCTGTTTCCAATGTGGCCTTGAACTCACAGAGATCCAGAGGGATTTCTGCCTCTGGAAGGCTAGGATTAAAGGCGTGAGTGCCACCATTTTCTAGCCTATGGAACTTCCTAACGGCATCCAGAGCCAGTGATGTCCAGGAAGATGGAGAGCAGAACTGCTCCGCAGAGACTGTGTCAGAGATACCTAGGGAAGATCAGGATCTGCTTCCACTACTTCACGCTGCTCCAAGACAGCCCGGGTTAGATAGTTTCAGTGAGGCTTCCTTGCCCAGAATTCCAGAAAAATCCAGACAAAAGCAGGACTTGCCTCCAGTCAGTCTACTGCCTTTAGGCCTAAGCCTACCCTAAGACCCAGCTACAGCCAGTGCTGCTCATTCCTGTCCTGAGTCACGGGGGATGAAATCAGGACCGTGAGGGGTAAATGATACAATATAATTTCCCTCCTGGGAAAACATGAGCAATGTCCGGAAGTCAGCTGAGAACAGAATTTGAGCTGAACTTTTCAGAAAAATAAAATAAAATTCTTCAGTATCACTCAGCAATTTGGTGGCCCTTGTTTCTTGGCCCCAAGATTGCAAAAACAAAACCCCCAAACAAAATCACTTCCTCCACCCATTTTTCCTTTAGACACATGCCAGGCTGTCTGGAGATGAGTGTGGCAAACTTGGCAGGTGCTCGATTTCACCTGGCTTATTCATCAGCTCCAGTCTGCGGATCCTGATACAACTTCAAATGCAGTGGCTTCTTGTCACTAAGCCTCCTGACGAAGGAGGGTGATGAAATTATGCTGTTCTCAAGGAGGATGCGTGAGGTAAGTGATGTGAGGCACTTAACCTGCTACCTTCCTCTGAGTGAGCTGTCCTAAGTCAATATTTATTAAGTCATGGGGCACAGAGTGATCTACAGGGGACAACGGAATGGCCTTATTTGTACCCACAGACAGGTTTTCTGCTGTCTTAAGAACTGAATTCCACATCCATCCAACACACCCTAGAGCTCTCAGCTATGGCCTCCCAGTCACCACACACACACAAAGCCAAGACAAACCCAATCACCATCACCCCCTCTCTTGGCAGCCACGGCTCCAGGCAGCAAGAAAGGCTCCCAGAGGCCTTTTGCCAATTGTCCCCTGAAGAGAATATAAACATCTCCATGCTGCCATTCAGCATGGACATCCTGTTTACATGGGGAATGAGGATCTTGCTTGCTTTTCCTCTTCTCTTTTTCAAGCCTGTAATTATGTTTACCCAAGTCCAGCGGGTAGGTGCCAGGAGGGCTAGGAGCTGATTTCCCTGGCTAACACTGCCGTGGCGGCAGCCCCACTGACCCTGGAGTCCAGGCAGAGAGCCAGGCCTGTACACACCAACACTCCCCACACAAAGAAGCCATTCTCGCCGAGCTGTTTTCTCTGCGGGCATGCTGGGATGCTCTGGGTAACTGTCTAGCAAATGTCCAAATATGTTGGCGCTATATACTTTCTGGTCAACTAGATGATAGAGGAAAAGAACAGAGAAAGGCGCTAGGGTCTATGGTAGGCCTCCCACACGCAATGTGGTGTACTGTGGCCATTTTGCATATATGCTGTTTGAGTCAACGCCAGCACCACCCAGAGAGGTATGTGTCATTGCCCGATTTTCTTGGGCAAGGGAACTAGGCATAGGAGCATCCTGCTAGCGTCTGGAAGATCCAGAATCTAAGCTTGATCCGTCAAGCTTTATTGTCTATGTCTTTTTAGCTTGGGGGGTAGGTATCGGAAAGGGTGAGCTTTAGAATCCTTACATTCCTTTATAGAAGCACAACTAAGTTGCTCTGAATCAATGAATCAGGAGTGTTTTCGTCCACTTCTCACCTACTCTGATGGATTTTCAAACAACACACTTAGCATAATAAACAGCTTCTTAGGTGCTGAATCTGCCTACAGTTATCGAAGTTTTCCAGAGTTTTCCAGAGAATACCACTGGACTGCGCTACACCTTTCCCAGACCCTGTAACCTATCCCTTTACTTATAAGTTACCCCACAAAATAAACCTCCCTTTTAACTACATGGAGTTGCCTTAATACTACAACCAATAGTCAGGAATATGCACATCTAAGCAGTTCTGGTCAAAGTGTGGTCTTACCCACCACTGACCCATCTTCTGGGCTTCAGTCCCATCCCATAAGGTGGTCTAACAAGTTGTTAGCAAGCAGTCCCTCTGCTTGGCACCAACCAATGAAACTAGTATAACCAGCATGAGGTACATAGGGAAATTCCCATTTCTTTGTGGTCCATTGCTTCAATAGTTTGAGCAACAAAGTGTGTCTTTCAAATACCTTTACTTCTGCCCAGCCAGTTACATACTGATGATGCCTGAAAATTCTAGACAAAATACTTTTTAAAAAATTATGAGGATTTTAGAAATAGACAGCAGATAAGTTGTTCAGAAAGATGAAATCTGGAATCTGGAAAAGTGTTAGCATGGAGATGAGTTCTCCTTGGCTCGACTGGAAGGTTGAACTGGCTTAGTTAGTTGGTTTAAGGTGCTTTTTGTTGTTGTTGTTATTGTTGGAAAAATTTAGTTGATTGGTTGATTTGGTTTAGTTTATTGGTTGGTTAATTGATTTGGTAGGTGGGTGGTTGGCTGGATTGGTTTAGTTGGTTGGGCTGGTTTAGTTAGTTGGTTGTTTGGAGTGGCTTAGATTGGTTGGTTGGTCTAGTTGATTTGGTTGGTTGCTTGCTTTGGTTGGCTAGATTAGTTTAATTGGTTGATTGATTGGTTGGTTGGTCCCATTGGTTGGTTTGGTCTGGGTGACAGGTTAGTTTTGGTTGGTTGTTTGGTTTGGTTTAGTTCTTGGTTAGACTGGTTTAGTTCTTGGTTATACTAGTTTCGTTGGTTGGTTTTTTGGATTGGTCGGGTTAGGTTGATAATGAATTGGTTTGTTTGGTTGTATGTTTAGGTGCTGGTTTGGTTGCTAACTTCTTCTCAAGGTGATCCAGGCAGCTTTGAAGATTGTCTCCAATGATCCCCTCCCCTAGTATTTATTCCCCATGTAAGCCACCATCACCAGCTCTTGAGTCTGGGCTGAATTTAGTGTCTAGATTCTAACAGATGGAATAGAAAGGGTGATGGGTGTCTTTTCCAAGATTGGGTTATAAAAATATCGTATTCCCTCTGTGTCTTAGTTAGGGCTTCCATTGCCATGATAAAACACAATTACCAAAAGCCACCTGGGGAGGAGAGGTTTTATTTCACTTACAACTCTCAGGTCACGCCCCCTCCCCCATTCCTGAAGGAAGTCAGGGAAGGAACTCAAGGCAGGACCCTGGAGGCAGGAACTGAAGCAGAAGTCACAGGTGAAGGCTGCATGCTGGCTTGCTCCTCATGGTTTGCTCAAATTATTTTCTTATACTGCTCAAGACCACCTGCCCAGGGATAGCACCAATCACTGTGGGCTGGGCCCTTCCACATCAATCAATAATCAAGAAAATTCCTACAGGCTTGCCTATGGAGGGATTTTCTCAACTGAGTTTCCCTCCTCTCAGATGACTGATTATGTCAAGTTCATTTAAAAAAAAAGAAAAAGAAAAGGAAGAAGGAAGAAAGAAAACAAAACAAAACCTAACCTTTATCTCTATCTCTCTCTCTCTCTCTCTCTCTCTCTCTCTCTCTCTCTCTCTCTGTTGGTGTGGGTCTCCCTCTATTCTTCCCCTCCCTCACTCTGGGGAAAACAGGCTGCTGTTATATGGTGAAGAGTCCTATGCAGAAGCTCACAGGTCACAGCCTGTGAGGGTGTCTCCTAACAGACCTGAGGGTGAGCCTGGAGCAGCTCCCCCTCTGGCTGAGCAGTGAGATGATCCCCACCCTGGGTAACATCTTGATTACAGGTTTGTAAAAGGTGACAAATCGGGGACATTGGGCTAAACCACTGCATACACGTGGATTCCTCATCCACAGGGCCAATGAAACAAAGTTTTCTCTTTTAAGCTATTAGAGTTATGGCAAATTTATTTCCTGGCAATAAATAACTGATATAGAGTAAGGACAGACCCTAAAAGAGAAGCTATGTGAGAATACCAAGATAGATTATTACTGTCTCTAATTTCTGTAGACCCCGGGGGGCTTACTTTAACCTTCAAAAAAATCTAAAAAATTAAAAAAAAAAAACTTAAACTTGTTTAAAGATATTGCCTAACAGGGCATTCACAATTTGATTGTAAGTTGTCAGAATTTGGTCTTCGGGAAAAGGTGGAGCTTGAAGAGAATAACCTAAGAGAAGGCTGACACACAGCAGAATAGTCAGCTATGGCCACTATCCTCAAGGGAGAGTAACCAACCATCAATAATACTATAATTATAATGTGTCCAGCAGTGTGGGGGAAGAACTTGGGCTGGATAACAGGTTGTGCCTACACCCAGGGATGTGTTGCCCATAATGCATCATTGTGACTCTGAGAGTCAGTCCACAGGAAATACACTTCCCCCTTCGGCTGTTAATAGGAAGACCCCCGACCCCTTGTAACCTGCTAGGGCTGGAGACTGCCAAGGCTAGTCAATTGTGGACTTTATGGGGGAGGGTAAAAGAAAAAGAACCCAAGAAAAGGACTATGTGGGCCAGCATGACAAGTCCTTAAGAAAGACTGTGGTTTGCTGGGCATAGCAAGAGAATACTTATTGCAAAAAATAAATAAATAAATAAATAAATAAATAAATAAATAAATAAATAAATAAATAAATAAAAATTTTAAAAAAAGCAAACCTAGGCCTCATCAAAATGTATTCCTTGCTGTGGTTAGGAACTGTGGAGAGCTGAATAATGGACCCCCAAATCCACCCACATCCGCGTTCCCCGAACTTGCAGTGTTCCCTTGTACAGCAAAAGGGACTTTGCAAATATGATCAAGAGGAGAAAGTAAGCTCTGGACTGTCTGGGTAAGCCTGGTGTCGCTGCAAGGTTACAATGGGGGGCAAGGTTACGATGGGGGACTGGAAGTCGCAGTCCCTGGAGGAGTCGTGGTAAGGGAAGCAGACACAGGAGTGATGCACTTTGAGGATAGAAAAGCAGAGTCCCAAGACAAGGTAACGAGCAGTTGCCAACAGCCAGAAAAGGGGCAAGAGGACAGATTGTCCTCTTGGAATCTCCAGGAAGAACCAGCCCTGAGGAAATGTTAACATTCACCCAGTGAAACCCATCCATCACGTCCGTGCTGACCTCCAGAAGAGTAACAGGATTGATTAGCTTTGTTTCCGTCGCTAATGTGGCAAGAACTGGAAGCTAATTCGGTTACTTGCTGTGGCAGCCCCTGGAAGCTAATTCAGAAACCATCAGGAAGTTGTCAGAGGAGGGCACCGAGGCCAACGGCGGCGGCAGCTCAATCAGAAATTGCAGGAAACAAGGGCAAACCGAGGAAGGTCTCTGTCCTAGGGAACCCACACTCGAATCCTGTCCGAAGCTGAGGCTGAAGACTGTGAGCCACAGCTCTTCTTTCCCTGGGGTTCCCTTCCAACCTCACGAGCCTTTCTCAAGCGCACTTCCTGACAAAAGCCTGAGAAAGGAATGAAATGCAACTCAGGGTGTTTGTACCAAGGATGCCCGCAGCTCCTCAGGGCCAATGCTTGTCGCAGAAATATTGCTCGGGAAGATTTCCGTTCAAAGTGAACCTCGTCTTTCGCCACAGCAACACTCGCTGTGACTGACAGATGGTGTCTACGCAAATACGTAAATGTACGTAGAAAGCAGGCCTTTGCCTGCACGTTGCTTTGTAGCACACGTAAACAAGAATATTCTGTGACATACTCAACTACGCAAATACCCCAGACTTACATAGATTTAAAAAAAAACACCTTAAACTAAAAAGTTAAGCAAGAGTTAAAAGTATACATTTTAGCTAATATTAACTATCTAATATATAATTGCAGTTTATTATTAATGTTTGCTAATATGCATTATGTAATATGAATAGTTCAACCAATTACAAAATTGTGATAATAAAACAATGATCAGGAAATAAGTTAAACTTCATAGACAGATAATTCTTTAAAAGTACAATCTCAGCTGGTAAAGATGGAGAGTATATTATCCTCCCAGAACTCAAAGGGAGTAGTAAGTTGAAACAGGAAGGTCCATTTCTTTCAGATCTCAACTGCATGAGTCAGTCATATACCTCAGGCATGGCAGATGGGTTTGTGTGAGACTCGTATTTGTCTTGCTATGTTGAATGTGCTCCTGTGCTCATCTGGACCACTTCTATAACCTGCCTTCGCCACAATCACCCATACTAAAGTGTGCCAATCTATACTCTTAGACAGGTTTTGCTCTGGAGGGCAAAAGCCCCAAACTAAGATGCCAGTGTGGGTGACAAGGAACAGGGGAGGGTAATGGAGAGAAAAACACAATGACACAGTTGTATGAAGACGTGATAACGAAGCCCAATATTTTGTGTGCTCTTGTGGTTCAAATGGCTCGTGAGTTTGAACGCTACTGGGGGTACTATTTTTGGAAGCCGCTGGACCTTTAGGAGGTGGGGCCCACTCAGAGGCAGTGGGTGTCTGGGGATGAGCCTTATGGGTTACAGCCCTAATGCCCTCTGCTTCCTGGCAATTGACAGGTTAAAGAGCTGCTCACACTTCCACAAGCCCCACTCTGCTGTGCCTCCCCCACCATGATGGCCTGTAGTCTCTTGAACCAAAAAAA